>JAOEHX010064530.1:23055-40787 GCA_025448015.1 Bolborhynchus lineola | reverse complement strand
TTAAAAAAGCACTCTTCACACATTAGTTGTGAGACAGGTGACAGAGATTGGTTAAAGAACCATTATTAAGAGCTCAGGAGTTAAAAAATGCATGACCTAACACACACAGCTTTTAAACAAGGCCGTACATCTGCCCTCAGATGCTGTCTTTCATCACATGCTCATGCCCCTTTACCTTCCCACAGGTCCTTTCCTAGTTCAAAAAGCTGACTGTACTCAGTGTGTAACAACATACGATTTTATTTCTCTTCATTGTTCAGTGCATGGCCCAAGCTGTGCTGTAAAAGTAGGATTGTTCACATCCTCAAGAGCAATTTACAGTGCCTTTCTCTGCAGTGTGTATGTGCTTCACTGTCATTCCCGACTTAGTTTCACAGAGCTCCTCTAAGACACAGACTTTGTATTTTTCCCATGTTTCAGAGTTGGAAACATGGTGCAGAATGACTGATGTTGAGTCAAACAGCATAGGCACGCTTAGGGCTGCAAGGTCCTTGAGTATGCTCTGGGAGCTTGGGCAGGGAGAAGTCTCATCTCTGGAGACTCCAACCACTTTCTACTGAGAGGTTTTGAACTATGGTGTTTCAAAGGGATGTCACTTGGCCAAAAGTGAATTTTCATAGTGACAGTAAAAGATAAGCTCCTGATATAAGGTTTATCCTCTTATGAAACTTCGTATGACAGCTCCAAATGTTAGAATACACTACAAGATTTAAAATTAAAGATGCTGTGCAGTTTTGAGACAGGTAGAAATATATTCTTTATCCCATAGCTCATGCTCCAAACCAGCAGTACAGTTTTAGCTGTAGTATTCTTTGGAGAGAAAAAAAAATAAATAAAAAAAGACATTAGGTGGAAAATTTCATTCCAAAAGGGAAAGTTTGGGAGAGCTGTGAGAAGCTGGAAACAGGGTATTACAACAGGAAATGCACAACCTCAGGAATATGCTACTGGTCTGACTGAGAGCATCCAAAATGGAGATACAACATTAAAAGGCATATACTGTAAGTCTGAAAAGGAAGGAAACCAGAGTAAGAACACCTAAGAAAATAATGTCTGTCAAGAAATAAGGCAAGTTTTACACATAATAATCCAAAAGAATGTTGCAGTGTGTATTTCTCTGATTATTCCTACTCCAGACTTGTGGCACCATAGAAATACCATTTTCTTGTTTTCCGCTGCCAGCTTGCATGGAAAAACAGCTTGCTGGTTATATAAAATAGAGGTTATCAGCAATATTGCTAATTAATGGTGTAGTTGCCAACCAAGAAGTTAAACTCTGACAAATCTGACCTAATGTTACACAAAAATGCTTCATCAATCACGGTTAAAATATACACAACAGCCAGTATTTTCTTTGGACAAGTAATAGACCCTATTGGCAGCTAGTGTAATTAAAGGCTAGCAAGCAGATTAAAATGTTTGGGGGCTTAATGCCTCATCTACAAAAAAAGGATGAAAGTTTTTAAAATGCCACAGCTTTGAACTGATGGTTATTTAGAAGGGGAAGAGTTTAATAGGAGCCCAAGGATCTACAGGCAAATCCAAGTTCAGTGTGGGGAGATCTCAGATCTCTGGGCACAGTCAGGCTTTTTTATGTCCTCTAACACATGCTTGCTGTTGCTGGCATTGGTCTTGCTCACAACAGTCAATAGGACGGGCTGCAGTACTGGCATCCCCCTGGGATCTGTCTGGTGTTGTGACATACAGTTATTCATTCTTTGTCCCCCTATGTTCCGCAAAATTTTAAGCTGTTGTGGAATATCAGTAATGTGGATAAGCCCAAAGGGCTATTCAGGAGATAGGTTTCCTTGGCCTCTTCCCTGTAAATGAAGCAGAGGGAAGTATAGTTCATTTGTTTCATTTATTAAGCGCAGAATTTTTTGAATGATGGCTTGTTACAGGTGGGAGCTGAAGAGTGCAAAAATGAATAAGGAGCTTCAACAGCAAGACATTCACCAGATTATGTTCTGAGGCTTTGATGCGAATAAAGAAGGAGAAAAATCTTGCATGTGAGAATTCACTTTACTGACTTAATGAAGTTAAATCAATTTTGTACAATTCTGTTTCAAAAAATGAAGCCCATTTATGAGGATGAACCATTCTTAAATATTCACTCTGAATGCCAATTTCCCACATTCATTGCAAGAGTATGGATTGACCATTTTTTTAACGCTGTCAGAACGGTACTATTTTAGTACAGACACAGTAAATCAAGGGTACATTTCACAGTAATATTTATTTAAGCAGCAAAACATTACTCATTGACATAGAGAACTAAAGTTCCATTTATGCTCAGCAGTTTATCATTAGACTCACTGAATTCACATGCCATCCAGTAAGATAAGTAATGCTATGAAAAAAAGCATTACTTATAAAAAGGAAAACCAAAATCTGAATATTAAATAGATTGCACTACATTGTGATGGAGGTTTTGTTTTAATACTGCCAAAAGAGAACAGCACTATAAAAGCAGAACATGCTACATGAAAAGAACATGGCTGAAAGTAGTGCTAATGGTATTTGGCTCTGAACCTTTCATGAACCCGTTGACTTCAGTGGCCTTTGGATGAGGCCCAGAAAAGATCCAGTTTCATGTGGCAGAAAGATTTGCTAAAGGTTCAGTCCGAAGCAGAAACAAAGACATTGTGGGGAGCTACGCAGAGTAGATCATGAAGCAGAAATAAATAGTATTCATACAGTCAGAGGAATAAGTGTAGTAATGCATTCACTCACATTAAATCCAGTTAACTGATTTCCATTTAAGGAAGTTTGAGCTAGAAAAAAATAGGAATCAGAATTGAAAAAAAAAAAATTTTCAGGATCTAGGTTATACATCTGAGATGAGCCCTGCAGGCAGCTATCTATCATGTTTGGCATTTGGGCCATGTTTTGTATTTCAGTTGGTTTTCGCTAATCTAACCTAAGGGTTTATAATTTCTCTGTCCTTTCCTGAGATCACCTGGCCACCTCCCCATTATGCTTCCAGCACAGCTGAGGCCCATTCATCAGAAGGTAGTCACCCAACTTTGAGGCGATTAAGCCTCTTTGAGGATCTGGCCATTTATAAGTGGTGAACAGCAAATAATGTCCTGTATTTGCGTGCATATGTCAAAGAAAAGCTTTATTAATGAATATAGGTGGCTACTCAAGAATGTATCATTATGGGGTCAAGACTTCTTGGAGCAAAGTCGTGCTCCCCAACCTGCAGTCCGTGAGGAACTTTTTTCTGAAGAAGAACATGAGTGATGACTTATGTGTCTTTAGAAATAAACATGAATGACTAAAATAGAACATTATTAATATTTAAAAATGAAATTTGTCTATAGTCTTTCTTCTTCAAGTTTCTGCAATTATGTCTTCTTTTATCTCCACCTTTAAAAATACTGCATCATTTGTGATGCACGAGAAAGCTACTTTCACAGGTTAGAAGGGAACAGTGACTATGGACATGCAGTAAAAAATAGAAAACACCTATAACAAAAATTATGTTTGCAAACACAACACATTTGCAAAAACATCTGGAAAACAAATACCTTCGTAATTACCAAATGTTATTCAAGGCATTGTTGACATTGTAAAACCTGTAGCTGGGAAGGAAACACAAGTTAGGCCTTATTTCACACCTAGTTGATTATCTCAGCCCAGAAATACCATAAGTTATGTTTTAGATAAACTTTCAGTCACTTTAAGATAAACTGTTACCAAAAAAAGAATTTAAATCTAATTGTCACAGTAAAAAAGTACACTGGATCAAAGGATTCCTTTGCCCAGTCACTGCTATGCAGTCTCATCTTTCATATTTAGGTATCTATGCTGTCAACCAGTGGTCAGCTCAACCATCATCCACAACTGTTCTTCCTGTCCTTCATAATAACTGCCTTGGGAGCCCTTAAGACATGCCTGTCTCAGCAGTAGACTAAAATAAATACTCCAGGGATCCCAGAGGAAATGCTGCACCTTTATCAGTATAGTTCACATATGGAAGTATATATGGAAGGTGGAAAGGCAAATCTTAGTGGTTTTTCTCCTATTCAGTATGTCACATTTTGGGAGGGTTTAGATGCAGACACATTACAACACAGAGCTAGCACTACGCTTTGACAATGCTTATTAGTCCTGAATTAAATCTAGCCTGGTTTCTGTGTTGGTCAGTCTTGCATCTGACTGGCCAGATGGGTCTGAGTTTCTTGAGAACAGGGTTTGCTTTATTTTGGAGAGAAAAATGAGGCTGTGTAAACCTGTGAGAAAAAAAGCTTTGCTCTGCAAAGTAAAATTACTGATGTAAATATTTATATTTGTTATCTAAAGCTAAATTTTAAATATCTTATTTTGCTATTCCAGACTCTTGCATGCACAACATTTCATTTATATTTTTTTTAGTGGAGAAAGAAAGGACATGTTTACAGCAGCATAATTATTTAGAATGAGGGTTCCAGATTTTTCAAGATTATTCCTGCTAATAAATCTGAAATTATTTAACTAAGGATATTATTTTAGAAATAGTTAAATAAATGATGAATAAGCAATAAATGTCCTTCTATTGCATTTAGCCATTGCATGAAGACTTTACAGACACTTAGATGACGCCTTTTGACTCCGCTACCATGTTGTGCAATGGTTTCCGCATGCAGACTGCGGACTGAGAGGGGGACGACAGACTGCTTTATCTCCTTCACTTCAGGAAAACAGAAACCAGTTGACAGTGTATTCAAGGAGAGAGAGAAAGAAAGATTGTTTGAAAACCACCAATGCTATTATGAAATATCAAGTTCTAATTCACATGACTCACACTAACTACTCTCCCCAGGCTGGCCAGATGACAAAGCACGTTATAATTATGTGGCTAAGATTGAAATGCTTTTACAGCCTATGTAACTAGCCTAATGAACTCCACTAAAACCCACCAAGGGCACTAGACCTCACAACCAAAGACCATAGTTAGATATTACAAATAGCAAGGCTGTAGTCCAGTGAAAACATGGTGCTACTTGTAAATTGTTCCTCCCTAAATAATTGCTCTGCTCAGTGCTCAAGGAGAGTGACATCAGTTAGTGGTCACTTGTGGCAGTTTTATTCCTTCAGCCATTTCCTATTACTTCAACTGTAACAAAAAAGTTTTTCTTTCCTTGTTTAAAACACCAATTGAAATGGGCAGGGGAAAACTTTTTTAAATCTAGAGCTCTCACTCTTTGACTAAACAAGAAAAGTCCTCGAAGGTCTTATTCATAGCAGGATTATTGGTATTAGTAGGGGTCTTCAGCAGAATAATTTCCCTATGTATATGAAATAATTTGGCCAAAAAGAGATGAAGAGGGAGCACAAAATACTGTTTTTTTCACTGGCTGGAAACCAGAAGGCTAGATCAGCCTTCTTGATTAGTTTGTCTGTAGTTTTGCTCCATATTCCGTGCTAAAATACAAATACAGCTCTACAATGTGTGTGTAAAGATGTCTTCCCCATAAACAAAAATTAATTTTGAACAGTCAGTTCTCAATGCACTACAAGACCACCTAGAGAGCCCTCAAAAGGCAAGGTTAAAACCACAATAAAACAACAGGAAATTTCCAGTGTCCTAAAAATTAATCTACTATATTAATACCATATATACACAGAATATATATATATGCAGAAAAGAAGCACAAATCGTATGATACCTACAGATTTCTGCTTTCCTTTACTCACTCAAATTTTTTTGATTCCTCTTCTATTTTCTCATCTTTACTTCTTGGTTTGATTTGCTTTTTCCTATAATTGTTTTGCCTTCCCATATACCAGTTTGCAACTGTCCTTGTTCCAGTCTTCCTATCCCCAGCTCTTCATCACTCCACTTTTTCATCTGTAACTCTTTCTCTTTATGTCATTTTTCCATTCCTTCTTTGCTGGTGAGGAGCTATGTGCTAAGGTCTCCTCCCTGCCACAGAAGAAACTAGGAACAAGAGCACGTACAAAGGAAAAAGGGGAAAGTAGGAGAATTGGGAAAGAGGGGAAAGTAGAAGTCCCACATTGCCTTTGCTGGTTCCATTAAAGAGCTTTTTGTTTAGAAATTCTTACTTCATTGCCCCTTCTGCCCCCACTCACTAGTATGAGAGGAAAAGGGAGTAAAGAGATCACTCATGGAGCCCCCAGAACACAAGGACAGCAAGAAAATGAAGTATTCCCTTCTAGCAAAATAACAGATGTGCATGCTTTCCCTTGAACCTTCAGAAAGTTTATACAGTCACATCCATTGGAGAAAATAATTAATCAGGTTTGTATTTTCAAATCACTCCCTTTATCCTAATTCTTCAGAGTAATTCATCACCTGGCACAGGCAACCACCGGCAACTCACCCTGCCGTCGCAAGACCCAGGTTTCCCAAAAAAGAACTCAGGAAGGTTACAATATCAATCTTAGGCTGATTTTCATTTCTTTCAGTTTTCCTCCTGCAATGGCTTAAAAAAAACCCCACATCTTAGAGAGCTTAAATGTTTCTAGCAACTTAGTTAAAACGCCAGGCCTGCCACATCTATTGCTTTTCCCACTAGCCTACAGCTGTCTGGTCTACTTTGTCAGACCTAGCTGGTATCACTTATAGATTTATATTTGGCAGTGGATCAGGAGAGCATTAAACTTGAAAGATCAATAAGGAATAGTGCCAATATAAAACTGGGCTATTCTGTTTTCCTGAAATCACTGAGAATACATCACCCAAATGCAGTTTACACAGATTCATGGCTATTGAGTAATTCTGGGCAATATTTTCTCCTTTGATTTTAATTTTGAGGAGAATGTGTGTGGTTTTCATTCATCAAGTGAGGATTCTATGGGTTACAGTCACTGGCAATTTACCAGGATGTTGTCAGAGGCTGAAGAATAAACCTCGCCTTCAAAACAATGCATCTTTTGGCTGGAGTTTATTGTAATCAATGTTGCAATGCCACTACTTGTTTTTTTCTGAACTCATCAGTACAGAGCTGTTGAAAATAGCTTGATGCTTCTCCTTTGCCTCCTGGCATTAATCACGGTTAATTAAGTGACAATAAAGTTTGGGTTAATGGAAACAGGCATTAATTCCTGTCATCTCCTCATTCTCAGGAGTATACAAGTTGGACAAGCAGAGAGAAACAACAGTGAAAATAGATCTTGGAAAAAAACATTCAATTCACATCAGCATTGGAGGTCTTGTCAGAAATCTGTTAGCATGTATGTCCTACTTTTTTTCCAGTAACTGCATGTGGGCAAATCCCAGTGTCTGCTTAGATATAGGACCGAGGTCTACTTTTATAAGCACTAGGATAAAAGCTTTTATATTCTTGCTGCTAAATGTATGCCAGGCAGTGTCAGGGAGCACATGTGCCAGGTTCATTTTCAAGATACTCTTATCAGAAACTCTAATGTGTTTCCTCACACTGCTCAAATATAGGAAACTAAATCAAAATAATCACTGGGGGCTAACAAGTGATCAATATTTCCTGGGTGACAAAAAATGAATTTAAAAACAAAAGTTTGAGTAAATAGTTCCTTTTCAATTTTTGGGGGGAGAAGAAGAAAGTTGAGGAAGAAAAATTGTTTAAAAATCAGCTTAGAAAATCTAGGTAACTATCACTAGATTAAACTAATGTTGTTCCAGTATGTGTTGGCAATAGTACTGAAATGCCTCTTTCAGAGGAGTGAAATGATAGGTAGATGCTACCTGCTTATACATCATTCCTAGCTCACTGCCTAGGCTTGGAGGTTTAGCAATATCCTTTCTCAAAGGATATGAAATATATGAGGTCTGTTGCGTCTTTCAGCTAGGGCATTCACAGCTCTCTTTCTAGATAGAAGACCCACACAGTATCTCTGCCTTTAAAATACTCTCCTTGGCTTCAGTCCAATCCAGCAATTTGTCACCACCAAACCACTGCTCTGCTGCTGCTTCATCACCTACTATCAAGCGCTGCAACACTACTGCCACTACTCCTTTGAAGCCTGCTGCTGCTACACCCCCACTGTAGCCACCCATTGCTCTCCACCTCATGGTGCTCCTCCTCACAGCATCCCTGCGGCACTTCCGTCTGCTGAAGGTTTATGGCCTGCAGGACTGGCTCCTTCCACAGGGAGAAGGCACTAGAAGTTGGGATTGGAGTTGCCTATTTTACAGTAAAGAAAGACAATATCTCTATGTGGCACTTTGGAGATATGTCTGTTGTTCACAGGTGATTAGATACCAACCCATACATCAGTTTTATGTACATTGAGTGGATAGTTAATTTGTGGTAAAAAGACTCACACTCAAGACTTTAACTGTCACATGATCTCTCCTTGTTGTCCAGCAGGTCCTTGGAAAGATTTCCTATGTGTGATTTTGGTCACTTTACTGAGAAATTTCAAGTGCTTTTCAAGTTTGATGTGGAGGCTGCAGCTTTTGCACTACCAGGGACCCTTGGCAGCCCCTTCTGTCCCCTCATCCACATGCAAGAACAGGTGGCTCACAGCCATGAGCACCTATGCTGGGTGCACTCCTGGGGAACTCTAAGGGCACCCCACCACTTCCACAAAGTGGCATGCATCCTTCTGCACCTCAACTGCAGAATGCCCTTTCTGGGGTCTCCACCCTCAGGTTGCATTCATTTTCTCTTTGAATAATACCAGATAGCCAGGAGCAGAGTGCCAGAGTGCCAGTTAGTGTCCCTTGGCATGATCATGGATGGCTTGTATTGGAAGAAAAGTGCCTTTAAAATGAAGCTTTGGAACTTTATCTACAACAAAAAAATGGTACCCACAGTATTTTAAGTTTCTCATAGCAATAATTGTAATAAATCTTTTCATTTGGCCACTCTTTTACATACCATGCTGTAAACATAAGCACTGGCAGGTAGAAAAGCAGGCTTGTGTTACAGTCACAGGAACAGAACCTGAATTATTTACGAGGGGAAAATTTTTCAGTCTGTGAACCATAGTCAAATGAGGAAAATTAAAAATCTCAGCTACTCCATGGTGCAAAGGCTGTAAACCTAAGATCTCCTAACTTTTTATGTGGCTAAAGGACATCTGTGTTCAGCAGATCGCAAAACCAATTCATATACAGTTGGATCCAGGTGGACTTGCTTTTCCTTGCTTTGGCTCCTTTAGCATTAACATATGCTAAATACATGACTTGACACAGAAACTTAACTTACTCTGTGAATTAGTATTCATTGTCTTATTTTTGGCACAAACTGGCTTCCATGCATCTGCTGCTTCTATGCAGTACTATTGCACTTTTGTTATCTTCTATTTTGTGCTTACAGCAGTACAAAACCTGCTGGGTGCAATGACTCAGCAGCTATTCTCCCCTTACTGCTGTGTACAGCACATATATCTAATGAAGGGTAAAATGAATGGGGAAACCACATGGAGAGCATACTTTTTTGTAGATGCATGTATGCTACTATTGCAAAATAGAGATATATAGGTATCAATGATCTTCATCTGTGTCCACTCAAGAAATTTGGTTTAAATCTGTCTTAATGCATCCTAAGAAAGAAATAGCAGTGCATTCTTGTGTTGTGAATACAGCAACATGCATGGAAAAGACAGACTTTACATTCTTCCCATAACACATTTTTTCATAAGGACAATTCTCTATCACCCCAAGTTTACTGGGTTTCGCTCCTCCAGAAAAGGCTTTTACTAGAAAGAATAGCCTTGGCCTTCACATCCCACTCCCAGAAAGTGGACCTGAGCTCTCTTGCACTTTTAGATATTGAAAGAAGTGCAATTGCCCCAGTTTTCAGAGCTGGATTGCCCAGAGGATCCTGCATACACACCTACATTCATGTACTTCTCTTTCTCATGGTAAGCGACTGAAAGAAATTAAATTTGTTTCCCCATTTCTAATATTGTACAGCATCTCTGCACTTACTTTTGTTAATCTTTTCTCAAGCAGATGCACTGAGTCCTTGAAGAAATTAAAAGCTGCCAAACATCAGCCTCTTCACTGAATTGACATGACTGGGAGCCACTTTGTGGGGAGAAAACCACTGTAGACAGAGAAAACACAGCTCATTTCTGTTTCTTTTTTACCTTGTAGACACTAGACCTGAGGTGGAGATCACAACATTGGCTGCACTCCCTGTAAAACTTGATGAAGAATTGGACAAATTATGACAAAGAAGTCCTCCAAGAGCTATTTCCATACAAGCAACACCATCTCACCTGGTAAAAACTATTTTTCATCTTTTAGAAGTCAAAGGAAGAATTTTAGAAAGTCAGAACCAAAATTTGCATAATTTCTTTCCTTGTGTTCTCTCATACACATACTCAGCCAAGCTCATTAGTACTTATGAGGCAGCTTTGCTTTAAAAATATTGCAAAAAATTAATTATGACTGCTAGCTGTTAAATAAAGAGGTGACACTTGGGAGGAATCTGGATTGGATGATAAGCTGAGTTCGTTTGAACAATATGCACTTGAATACAGTTAATGGAATGTCATTAACCTTGACATCAAGAGTGTAGGTTACTGATATAGAAGCATGGCTGTATTTTGGAAATCAATAACCAAATTAAGGATTTAAGGGTCATCATTACCAGGCAGCTAATCATGCATTCCTAATGAAGGCTGATCCTGATTCCACCACTGCATTTGTGCAGAATGTGAAGTTAACTGTTTCAGTTGCCAAGGTCTGAATAAGTAGAAACTCCAACTGCAAGGCAAGTATGAGTGAGAATCATAGAAACAGAATGGTTTGGGTTGGAAAAGACCTTAAGATCATCTAGTTCCAAACCCCCTGCCATAGGCAGGGACACCTTACACTAGACCATGTCATTCAAGGCTCTGTCCAATCTGGCCTTGAACACTGCCAGGGATGGAGCATTCTTTATAAACGATATATTGCTTTAAACAATATTTTTTATAGTCAACTACCATTGCCTGGCCTCCCAGGATCTTTCAATCATGTCAGAAATGCAACTTGCATTAAAAATGAAAAAATTCTCTACCAAATATTGTTGTTTTGTTCAGATTTTTAGGGAGAAAAAATCTGAGGACACAAACCCTGGTTTTGTTTAATTAAATCTCATCATGCTGGGACTTGCCATGTGCCTGGGATACACCAGGTAAAGACAATAAAATCATTTTCATTTCAGAAAATATAACAAGATGAAGTAGCTAAAATTAAGACACTCTCAAATATAAAGTAGGAGGCACAGTTTTATCATTGAAGATGTTTCAATCTTCAGCCTGAGCTGAAGAAATGAAGACTAGTGAAGGAAAGGCATGCTGAAGCAGTTTGGTTCATCGATGTAGATAGCCCCACCTCGCTCTAAAAGTTTAGAGTTGTCCATATCTGGTTCCTCAGTTCCAGTCACTGGGATAACAGACATTCATCATCTGTGTTAGTTGATAATCAATCAGTATTGCCAGTTGTCCGCTATTGCTATGGTTGTGTCTATCTCCCAGCTCTTTTAACCTGAAAGGTTTTGTTGTGAATCAAACTGCTACAACTGGCTGGTATTTCTAACAGACAGACCTTGAAGCCTGCATTGGGGGACCATTAAAAATGGACACACTTGAGGCCAGAACTCCTGAACCCTTTCTTCTTTCTGCTAAACCAAGTCTGCAAAGATCCACAAGACTTGTAGTTCTGGGATGGAACGGGACTTGGTCTCTGCACAATTCACTGCAGTTGCTGAAAGTTGGCAAATGCTCCTTTTCCAATATAAGTTTAACAGGCATTTTTACTTTCATGATGGTAAATATATTCCCCCAGCACTTTTCTTCCCTCCTAAGGAAAACTCTTTGTGACCACAGTGGACTTTTCCCTGCCAGCTTTGCTTCCTCTCCAAGTCATAGCCTTGGAGCGGGTGGTGTGTGCTGGATCTTCCTGGACACCACAGCTCCTCTGCAAAGTCTCCCCTGAGAACACCATTCCATGTTTGCACCTCTCTTCTCAAGCAACAGATGAGCCCTAACCCTTCAGTCCTAGAAGTTCAGGGGGCTGAGCCACAGGCACACTATACGTTTTTCCCCCCAAAGGATGACTCTTCCTGTACTTCATTCCTCCTTCTTGTCCACCATGAGATTGTCTGGGTGGATAACCACACCCCTGCTCCCTTGGACCTCCAAAACAATTTGGCTTTTTTTTGGTTTTTTTTTCCACCAGAGAGAAGCCTTTGCAAGGCTTACAGCTTTCCTTGCATCCCTATGTTTTGACCAAAATGCCTTTTTTCCCCTGGTAGTCCTTCCCAGCACTCTTCTGCCTTTAACTTTCTGTTTCTGTGCCAGGGTAGCTTGCAGGAATGGGGCCTATATGAGGATATAATCGCTTGGGAAAGGAATGTAATTAAAAGGAACATATAAAGCAATTAAAAAAAAAAATCTTCAGAGGACACTCAGCTGGCACAGTGAGAATCTTGCTGAGAATAATTGTTCATGTTATTAAGTGCAGACAGGTTGGTTTGAATTCAAAATAAACATGGCAATTAAATAAAAAATCCATATCAATACAACATTATAACTACAACGTTCAAAAAATGAAAACATAGAAGAAACATAAACATTCTGTCTCTAAAAAAAAAGCATGGGAAAGACTTACCAGATTAACCAGGTAATTAAAGAAAAGTTCTAAACTTTTACATCAACTACAATATAATAACCAGATGTATAACTGATGCAGCTGCCTTGGTTATACATGTATTTAATTCCTGTTTTTCCAGTTAAATCTGCAGCAGAACATATTACATTTGATAATATCAAGTGCATAATGTAAGAAACACTTCACAGCAGAATTGTTGCATTTTCTTTCCTATGTGCCCTTTCTATCATTTAATTTTTTCAGTGTTGCCACATTGACATATTAATGTAAGATTTTAGGCTTTGCACTTGTTTTGCAGTTTGATTGAAATGTTTGATAGAAATGTTGTCAAACATTAGATAGATTCATGTGAGGTAATGCCTGAACTGATCAGACTTCTTATGAAAGCCAGTACTTACCTTTATCCAGTGCATCTCTTCTGTGGATGTTAACTGATTAACCTGTTCTTATCTGAGAGAAGTAAAAAGGATTTATCCCAGTTTGGGAAGTGGGAAATCGAAATAAGGAGATTAAATTACTACCATAAAACCATAGAAGGAAAGTCTCTCAGAGCTATTACTAGATATCAGGATTTCTGCATTTCTCACCACCTGCTCAAACCTATAGACAAAATTACTCCATCCACTTCAAATAAAATATTTCGTAACTCATTCTCTGATCAGGAGAGATCAGAGAACGTATTCTCTGATCATTTTAAGGTAATTTTTTCTCAAACCTGATCAGTTCGTCTTTTAGTAGCTGCTCCTGAGCTCCTGTATTTACTCCCATTACACCCTTTCTGCCCAAACGATGCATTCAGACACTGCCAAAGCCAAGTCTCAACACAAACCAGTTTTTCACTTGTGTCAAAACTATGTTGAGGAGGAGGGAATGGAGGGTGCTTGGATGACAGTGTTGACACTTAAGCTGCTGTGGAGAATCACAAATATGATGCTCTAATAAATAATCCCTGCTGACAGCTTAGAGATCAAAGCTCATTAGCACAGAAGGAAGATGAGCATTTTAATGCCTCTGGACTCCATCCAATGCAATTAACACCACATACAGCATATTGTTCACCTAAAGCCATAAACCACAGTAACAAGTGTCATATTATACACAGATCCTGAAACCACAAGAATGAAAATGAGGAATGGCTTAGAAAAATTAGGGGATATCACAGTTTTTCATATGACCAATTGGAAAATAAACATAGTGATGAAAATACTTGCAAGATGGATGGTTCTTATAAATATGTCTGAAGGATACCGTTTACCTGAATAACCTACATTGCTGTAATACCTGTGGGCCCAACCTATCAGGACAAATAATCAGGAGTAAGTCAGTGGTATTCCCGAAGTGAATATGCAGACTCATTAGCCTGTACAGGACTTGACTTGATGTAAGTTTTGGTAGAACTCTTACTGAAGTGTTTAAAGAGAAAAGTATTGATTCTGGAGTTCAAAAGACATCAGAGCCAAATCTGAAGCTGAACACATCACTTGGGTGCAGATTAAATAAATCAGAGTATTTCCAGGTGAGGTGAACCTCAGGAAGGGGAGGTGTTAGATTGCTGTAACTCTTTAAACTCACTAGCAAAACCACTGTTTCATTTGTTTAACCATTTGATGCACTGCTGGAGGAGGCACACATCTTTACAAGTTCTGTGCCTTGTCTGAGATCTTTCCATGCAGACTGGTGGAAAGTAGTAAATGAGAAAATAGCAAATAATGCAGAGCACTAGATATACCTTACTAATATATTTAAATTAAATCTCTTTTTTAAGCAGACTCTTCCTTCCTGCTTAAGACATTAGGCACACTAACCGGCTGAGAGAGCCATGAGTTTGAGACAGAAATTCCAGATACTCAAACGCTGGACAAGGAAAAAGTAGTTCTGATAAATTTTACAGCCTTAAGCTGAAACACGTCTTTCCAGATTGTATCATCAGTGAAGCGGTGCAGTTGCTGCAGTGTCTGTGATAGCATCGGGGAGGCTCAGGGCACCCTGAAGGCCAGCACTACACTCAAGCACACAAAGATGCTCAGGAAGCATCTTGGACCTGCAGCCTCTGCCTTACCACCTGCATCCCAAAGCCGCCGTGCTGGCCCTGCAGCAGCTGATATTCTGCAAAACACTCTTTTTGCTCCCCAGACCCATCACTCCACACCTGCCTCTCTCTTCTGCCCCAGCTAGGACAAAAGCAGGATGGCACATGACCCCACACATACCCCAAGCTATGTCACTCACCCCTAAAAGGGTTCTGGTAGTGCATCTGCAAGCAAAGATCAGAAAGTGTTCAGAGGCCATCCCAGGACAGCACTGCTGTTCCTTAGGGATGAAAGGACAGCACCACTCAGAGCCACCACCGACAACCCCCTCTCTTTGTCAGACTCACCTCTGTCCTGGCCTGGCCTCTCTATCAGACCCAATCCAGGTGAATCCGCTTCCCAGGAAGGTTCGTGCAGCTATGCGGATGCTCTCTGGTTGCATGGAAAATTTCTCAATGATCTGGGTTTGGCTGGGTGTGGAGGAGAGCACAGGTCTCTCTTGGGGAGCTCCTTGATGTAATAGGAAATAGGCTTGGCACTGGCCACGTGCGAAGAGCAGCTCTTTCCACTCTGTAATTACCACTTCGAGCCTTGGGCCAGAAGTGGGCTTTTGCTGCCAGTTCTCTCACGTACAGCTCCTGCAGAAGAGCTATGGAACCATGTCCACTGCCAGCTGGGCGCCTGCCCGCACCTCGGCTGTAGAATGAGATTGCTCCAAGAGGAGTCCCACTTCCTGCCTTTCAGCTGGAGGGTGGCCAGTGGACATCAGGCTGCCCCCTGCACCTTGCTAGCTATGCAGTTGGGCTCCATTTAACTTGCTCTTTTTCTGCCCCATGACCTTGCATTCCTGTCAGCAGGAGCTGGGGTTTGACAGGAGGATAGGAACATGTCCATTCCCCATGCCTCCTATGTGAATGCTAGTGGTTAAATGTAAGGATTATAACCCCTTGGGAGACAGGGATTATCCAGATCCTCCTTCTAAGGGAGGCTGCAGCTCACATCCTGTCCAAGGGAGAACCTGGTACCATCAGCATGGAGTCAGGCTTGGCATTTCTGGCCTCGTAGGAGACCATTGCCCCTGTCATAAACATGAAGGTCTCCACATTCTGTGGACAAAGAAACTGAACATAGCCCTGAAATAGGTGCTTCAGGGCCAAAGGGTGGCAGAGATTTAGGTGTCCCCCTTTGTGTCCCCCTTTGCCTACCATGTCTTGATGGTTTGCTCTGTCCTGATTGACATACAAAGCTTTCTGGATCAGTGTTTAAAGGCATAAATCTCTCCTTAAGTAGAAAATCTAAGTGCCTCACTTAGGTGGTCTATACGTTCCTGCCAGATACTTCTTTCTTTAATCACTGACTGTTTTAGCTATCTGCTTTGTGTGTTGCAATCTCTGTCTTGCCCTCAGGCACCAGCAAAAGTAAAATAATAACCAGGTTATATGTCAACAACTGTTTGGAAACAAACATATTCCTAAGACATCATTATTTCTTGTCAGGTGGAGAAGAGAGACCTATAGCAGGGCAGCAGCAGTGAGCCTCACACATCTCCCATTTTTTTCATGTTCCACAGGTATGCATCCAGTTAGGAACAGGGAATGCATAGCAGAGTAAGGGGTGGCAAAAATTTGACCTTTGTGCATGTTCTGAATGGGTCTTTTCACCACTTCTCTTACATTTCAACATATTACCCAAAGCACTCAATTACACGTCCAAATTTCCTCAACTTGTCAACAGAAATTTAAGCAATTGGCTCTTCTCCTAAAAGGGTATGGCTGAAGTGAGAGCAGAGCAAGATTCTTACCATAGTTTTCTAATCAAGTGTTCTCTGTGGGCACATATTCCCACTCCTACCATAAGTGTCTCTGAGAAAAGACATACTGCTGCCCCCTTCTCCATAGTCATCAATCTTTCCAACCCCTATAAGCAGCATTAGTAAGATAAAAGAAATCTGTTTCCCACAGATATGCTTCTCGTTTGATTCTCATGCAAAAATTGTTTTAAATTAGCCAAGAAAGTATGTATCATAGGGAACACATGAAGGCTCCTGGCCATAGCTGGTGGGTAAATTACTCTGCATCTTCACAGGGTACTCAGCATGGGACTGGTAGGGTGCTGTCAGTCATGGCATCAGAGTCAAAGTGCCTCCCAATCTTCACACCACTGTGGTTAACAAAGCATTTTCTGAAGCCACTGGCATACTGTGAACGATGTGGTTAGCCTTTGGCTACTTCTCTTTGACTCTCCCATCTAGGTGACCACATAATTTACTGTTGCAGGTCCAGCGATCAAATGATCAAGTGTGGACAGCCTGTGGCACAAGTGCAGTGCAAAGGTTTGGTCATGTACTATGCCACAGTGTACAGACTTTACAGCATCTCTTACAGCTTAAAAATTACAGGAGATGATGCACTTGTCTTGGTGTATTTCTGGAAGCTGAATGAACCTGTGACAGCTGCAGCTGAACAAATGATTCCTTTGGAGTAAGTAGGAGGTTGTGGACAAAGTCCCCACAGTGTCCTCTGCTTCACTACTTTACCTTCTGCTCCTCTTCTCACCAGGAACCAGCAGTCACCCTATTGCATTAGCCACCACTGCCTTTGGGTAAGCAACCTGATCTCCCTGTCAGTAATACTAGTATACTAGGGGCAGCAGATTGCTGAAGTTTATGGAAATCCATGTAGAAGAAACCACAAAATTTCTTATTTGATCCACATGCCTGAATGTGCTATGACATTTCTGCAGGCACCTATAATGAAGCCAAGAGAGGAGGTCAGCCTGCCTTAACCTGTTTGCTGCCTTCAGGAGCCTCTCAGCAACCCTGAAGTTTTGCCCAAAGTAACTCAAAACCGCCTTGCACGTTGTCAGACTCATTCTGTGGGGCTCACAGCAGTTATCTGGCAAAAACAAACAAACCCAAGACATTTCCAACAACAAATTAAACAAAATAAAACAAGTACCAACAATCAAAGCTGCATGGATTCTGTGGGCAAAACCCATAACAATTTATTGGCTGTTTACATTCCTTTAAAACACTCATCACTTAACTCTACAGATGTGTTTTGATGGCAGCATTCTGGGCAGCAGCCAAGCAAGGATAAACACAAAGAGTTGATGCTCACAGGGGAAACACAAGAAATAGAGGAAGGAAAGAACCCTTTCTGGGG
>JAOEHX010064530.1:0-23045 GCA_025448015.1 Bolborhynchus lineola | reverse complement strand
CCTGAAAGAGAAAAGCCAAAGGATTTTACAGCGAGATCAGGAGATCTAGTGAGGAGGGTATTTAGAAACAAGTGTTTGGTGGCTGAGCATTTGGAATGAGTTTTCTGAAGGGACTCAGGACATGCAAGGCATGCCCACCCAGCAGGGCTCTGTTGTCCAAGTTGGCCCAACACAAAGCTACAGGCCAGTGCTACAGGGCTGTGATAGCATGGCAGCGTGCTCATGCCAAGAGGCAGCTGTGAGGAGAGCTCTCAGCTCAAACCAAATCCAGTTTCGTCTGTACCTGTGTGTATAGGCCTGGCTAAAATAACTTGGCTATGCTGGGCCACAGCTTTCCAACGGGTTAACATAGAAACTTCTCCTAAAGCGGTGGTTGTAGAGAGGCTGCCTCTGCGCTCAAGGACCTGCAGATTGCACACTCAATCAGCTCATCTGGGCATACCACCTTACTTAGGTGCAGACCTTACCCTGCTTGAGAAATAGGGAAAACTTGCTGAAGTTGAGCAGCTTTTTGAGGAAAAAAAGATTTTTAAAGACACTTGTCTAAATAGCACCCAAATATGTCTGAGCAGATGCCTGAAATTTAGATTTGGTATCTATATGCAGATTTGCTATCTGAAAATACTAACTATTATTGCAGAGCAGCTAGATGAAGATATAAGAGAAACCAAAAGCAGGATGCTGGGTAAGTAGCTTAAATTTCAGAAGGTCCAAGAAGCCAGTAAATTCCACTGAGACTGATAGCATTATTATTTGACTGTGACTGTATATAGTACAAACTCCAGTAAGAGAGACAGACACAGAAAAGGCAAGATTACACTGGCTTTCAACAGGAAAGCTGATAAAGTACATTTTCCCCACTCAGTATTTGATGTTACTTGCCACTGTGTCTACCTAATAGGCACACCTTCTCCGTATCATGCTTGTGTTTGCCATGCTAAAGCACATAGTGTTATTCAAATAATCCAAATGCTGAACCACAAGCTGCTTGCATTTTTTTTGGCAAGCTGCAGAAGGAAGAGATATTGTATGCTATCTATATATAGGAGGCACTTCATAGCTTATCCTTTTGAGTAGGGGAGAAGGAACAACCTCTACCTTTCAGTAACAACTTGCACACATTTATTTGGTTTGCATTTAAGTCTTTCAGGCCCTTATCTATAAGAAGTAATAATATTAATTCCTTACATTACTGAATTGTTGCAGGCTGAAATACACTGCACAGTGAAGTGCTCCCGTACTGTTTTAAAATGCTGATCGCAAATACACAGAGATGTAGCTGGTTACCAAGTTACATAAGTTAAAAGTCACCAACCTTGCTTACAAAACCTACTTATCTGATTACTATAATCTGATGAAAATGCAATTTAATCCCAAAATATTTTGCCCCAGGATATTTTAAGATCAGTGACTGATGTTACGTAGAGACCACATACAACTCCTGGTGGCTGGTAGGAAGTTGTCCATGTGATTAGGGTAAAGTTATGAAGCAGATGGGGTGCATGTCACTCAGTGAAATGCTGCTGATGGGGGTTTACAGTTGCTGTAGTCTAAGGTGTAAATTCAGCTCTGGGCCCACCACTTCTAGTTTGCTTTTCTTAAAACTTCCTGTCTTGATGATGGCCATGGTACCACCTCTTTCCCCTGCCCAGGAAATGGCTGGTATTCAGTTCACTTGCTGGCAGCTGAATGTGAAGGCTCTGATTAGATGCCACAAATGCTTTGACCATTCTCCTTTTCTTGGCACCAGATTGGGAATATACCTATGGTTATTCACATTAGCATCATTACAGATGAGTTTAATCTTGCTGGTTTATCCCCTCTCTAGCTACGTATCAGTTCAGAATACAATATCTGAAAAAAAAGTCCAGTATATCTATGGTCCTCATCACAGTACTTCAAGCATAAATAGGTAGTGTGTAACGTTGGAGGAACATATTCAAAGCACATACATTTAAATGCCTGTGTTTGCCAGCCTTTCCTCCCTGGCCTCCCTTGACAGTCAGTGCAGACAAAGCGTCTCCCCCAGCGGGCAAGTCAGAGCATACAACTGAGGCTTCTCTCTGAGTCACCCCAGAGAAGTTACTTTTGTCCACTGACTCCAAAAGGAGAGGGAGACTCATTTCCTAGCATAGGCATCCCAGTTCACTGCCTAAACCTTGGCGGTGCTACTGTCCTCCATCTTCCCTGGGTATTCTCTTTTTTCATTTCTCAATGGAACAAAGAATAGTGAATGGACCATAGGTATTACAAGCAATTGAACTAAACCCAGGCTAGAGAAAAGAGGCTGTTGCCACATTGGCCTAATGGAGAAACAAGCCCTGGCCAGGAATGTGTGACAACAATGTCTAAATCTGAAAGATGGACTGTGATGATACACAGTGAAACCAACCTTCCCAGCTTCTAATGAGTCCAACTACATGTATAGACCCATAAGCAAATGTTCCCTATATGGGAGAAAGCTGGTCGCCTTCCAGTACATCCTCAACTCTATGTAAACCAGGAGGAGAGTGACTAAAGCAAGATCCAAATGAGATACAGATAGTTCTTTCATCCAGTTTTAAATATATGAATGCATAAATCAATGTGCATGTTTGTGTGTCTGGCTCCAATTAATAAGCACCCATCCTCTGCCTCAGGCCTCCTGACAAGCATCAGAATTAATAATTTAATACATGGAAGGATGATAATCTTGTGGTTAAGTAATTTGAAAGTTGGTTTCAGTTCTTGGCTCTGCCATAGATTTCCTGTGTGACCGTCGGCAAGTCACTTAATCTCCTTGGCCGAGTACCTCAAAGGTACGTAGGTGCCTGATCCCACCAGGTAGGCGCCACTGATATCTTCAGAAAAACATTGCTCAGCTGTTACTTCAGTCAGGAGGTGTCTGATTTCTGTCAGTAGGCATAAACAGGGGCTGCTGACGTCACCCCCCTTGCTGAGGAGCCAGTTTGAGGCCTTATTCAAGTTCAAACTCCTGGGTCCCCACCGACTCATGGCTGAGAAAGCTCAGCTCAGGGAACCCTGAGTGGAGGTGCAGAGGATGTGCCTGCCTAGCTGGAGAAAAATTAACATTTTTGTCCAGGGAAAGCATTTATTTTTTTGCAAGGACTTTGGCTCCTGACCATCCTTTCTCACTGGGATGTTTTTTCCAATCCATCATTTATCTGGACTACAAATTCAACGCTGACATTCAATTAGGTAGTGAGGAAGTACTGTATGGCGGAAATCAGAGACAGGACAGTGGGGAGGGAAAGGACCATGCAGGGAAGGTGATACTTTCCTTATCCTGAGCCAGGGCTCTGTGCCCCATGGGGGGGGAGCGGCTATGTCCCCTGGCAGTGCCAGCCTCCCCATGGCAGCCCAGCAGTGCCAAAAGGCTGCGTCTTTTCACGCACTATCTCTTCTGCTATAAGCGCCTGTTGCCCTTCCCTTCTGGTGCTGCTGACTCTCCAAGAGGGAAAGCTGATGTTCGTCTTCCATACTAAAGTCATTGCGACAACAGCAGCAGTCCTGTCAGTGCCCTGCTGAGTCCCTCAAGGAGCTAGAGCTGTGATCTGAAACTCTCCAGGGTAATTAAACAAAACAAAACAAACCATACTTGTCCTTGTGACAGATTTGGGGTACATTTACCAACTGGGAAATAAGAAAAATCCTATATTCCCTCCCCTTTCCAGTTACTGCATTGAGGGGTCTATGTGGGGCAGCTTGACATTCAGTGGCTAGATTTTTGCACAGAGTCCCCTGCCCATCCTTCCAGAGGGATCTGGGGACCTGAGAGCACTGAGTAAATCCCAGAGGCTATACAAAAGGGATAGCTATAGGGAGATACCTCCACATTTTGCTGTTACTTTCCCATATTTCTCTGATGGAAGAGTGATGCTTTTAGACTGTTGGGAGTTTTAGACTTTGAGGACTGGATTTAAAGAAGTAACCAAGTTGTTCAGGTCTTTAGCATATGTACTAAGCTCAGCCAGTTGTACTTCATCCAAAGAAAGAATAATGAGAAAAATTTTACATGGCAGGATAGGAGTAAACAGAAAATACAACATTGAAATTAATGCAGTGGTTTAAGAAATTCTTCCAGCTAAAATCTCACTCACTCTGTTAGCCGATTTGAGACATTGCAAACCAATCAAAGTGGTATAGAAAATTAGATTTTCCATATGTGCTTTAATGCTTTCCATAACAATGTGTAGCTGCTAAATCTCATGAATCAGACATGAGAAAATAGAAGATCTCTGAGTATAGTTGAAAAGCACTGAGTCACAAAGATATGGAGATTCTGAGCTGGTGAAAGTTGTTCCTCGAGGTCAGTGTCCTTGTAGGTGTGCAGCGCTGTGCACATGTGCAGCTTCAGCGAGGGGGAAGCAGGTTCCAGTGCTTATTTCTCCTCCTGCTGAAACTACTGAGCTCTCTTCTGGGCTCTTCTGCTGGCAGAGCTCCGTGAAGTGAGCCTGCTAGTGCCTGAGAGCGAGGTTTCCCAGCATGGGGGATGCAGACCTTTCCCAGGAAAGCTGCTCCCCTCCCAGCCTGTTTGAACAGATGCCAAACCAGCCCCATTCTCTCCCAGCAGCAATTGCACCTCAGTGCTTCAGTCTTGTCTTGTTCCCTGCTGTGCAGCCATAGCCTCTCCCTTCATACAAAACTGTAGACAGGGAGGCACAGAAGAATTACACAGCAAATCTCAGCACTACCTGGGAGGGCTAAGGCTTCCCCAACCCTGCAGGTCAGGCTCTGTGAGATTTTGGCTGGGATCACCACTCCCTTAGCTCTTAGCTAGATTTAATCAAGCTGGAATGAAAGCCAGCTCTACTGAGTTCAGTGCAATGTTAAATAGACTAAGATTTACAAATGAACTCCCCTAACACATATTACAGGAGGGAAGTTAGTTCAGGGCATCTCCTATCTCTCCATATTGCTGAGTACAGTATGGCAGAAATTTAGCGACTCCTTCATGGGTTTTCAGGTTAATACAGCAAGTGCTTGGCTTTCAGAGATTGGGACATTGCTGTAACTAGGTAAAAAA
Source organism: Bolborhynchus lineola (assembly GCA_025448015.1). NCBI lineage: Eukaryota > Metazoa > Chordata > Aves > Psittaciformes > Psittacidae > Bolborhynchus > Bolborhynchus lineola. Next base: position 18,019 of record JAOEHX010064530.1, on the reverse strand, counting down.
AAAAAAAAAAAAAAAAAAGCAGGAGGTACATAAAAAAAGCACAACATTTAGAAAATAAGAAATGGAGAGAAAAACAATTCTTCTGTACCTCTGCTTTTGGCATCCTCCAAAACCAGTCACCCCAACCCAAGACTGCACGATGATCAGGCAATACCTGCCACAAATGCTTCCAGGCAGGATCAAGTTTTGTGTTGGCCTTCTAGGGAGGCCTTTTTTGATGGATAATATGAGGAAAAGAATATAAAACATGTGCTGTTGGACTCTTTTCCCCTTCAGTCAAACCATTACAAAGGTTGATGTTTCTGACAGTTGGTCTAGCTTATGGAGATTGACTAAGTAAATAGTGGAGGAAGGTTTAGCCAAGAAATGAATGCACCTGTAGGTGGAACACGGACCACAAAATGCAGTGGTAGCTTCCGGGGTAGCTCTTAGACTACCCTGGGCTGAGGTTTATTTTCTTCCCTCTTATTGTCTGGTAGGAAGTAACTGGTTTTTAAATCAAACATTATTGTTTAAAAAAAGAGTATATAGCTGTTGCTCTTCATGATGTGGTTTACAGGCACATAAGCACAAAACACTTTGCAAGCGCAGTCATTATTATACCTAATGGTAAGCATTTAGTAATAGTTTATTAATATCTGGCAGTCATCAGCTTGCAAGTAATTTTAATATGTCAGTTCCAGAAAATTACTTTTTGACGCTAAATGGACACAAACATTAACATCTATAAGTGAAGAATTTTTTCCCAAGCATCTTCATTCTACATATATTACTTGTTTTCACTTTTTTTTTATATGATTACTTTCAATTTCTTGTTGAGCACATACTTTATAAAGGAAATTAATATAGGCTTCCTGTTATGAGCCAAAGGAAGCAAAAAACCTGAATAGATGGATGGATACCTTAATGGATATCTTCACAAATACACATAATGATTTTTCATGTGGCCTTAATCAAGTGTGCATCTGCATTATCTAGATCCTGCTTGCAGTTATACTACAGAGAATCTGGGTGATTGCATATTCGATATTCACAGCAGCCCTGCAGATAAGGACTCTAGGGTGTTGGTTGATGAGAAACTGAACATGAGCCAGCAGTGTGCACTCACAACCCAAAAAGCCAACCGCATCCTGGGCTGCATCAAAAGGAGTGTGACCAGCAGGTCGAGGGAGGTGATCCTGCCCCTCTACTCTGCTCTTGTGATTCCTCACTTGGAGTATTGTGTGCAGCTCTGGTGTCCTCAACATGAAAAGGACATGGAACTGATGGAACAAGTCCAGAGGAGGGCCATGAGGATGATCATGGGACTGGAGCACCTCCCGTATGACGATAGTATGAGAAAGTTGGAGCTGTTCAGCCTGGAGAAGAGAAGGCTGTGTGGAGACCTCATGGCAACCTTCTAGCATCTGAAGGGGGCATATAAGGATGCTGGTGAGGGACTCTTCATCAGGGACTGTAGGGAAAGCACAAGAGGAAGTTTAGATTAGATATAAGTAAGAAGTTCTTTACTGTGAGGGTGGTGAGGCACTGGAATAGGTTGCCCAAAGAAGTGGTAAATGCTCCATCACTGGCAGTGTTCAAGGCCAGAGTCCTGGGTGATATGGTTTAGTGTGAGGTGCTCCTGCCCATGGCAGGGGCTTTGAAACTAAGTGATCTTAAGGTCCTTTCCAACCCAAAATATTCTATGATTTTATTATAGAGCTATTGTTTAATCTCTTTACCCAGTTCCTTCAGCAGGCTGGACAAATAACTTACAGGTCCTGTCAGTATGTCTCACAGGAGATCAGGATCAGGAACCAGCGACAACAGGCAGGGTACTGGGAAAGAGGGTTAGATGCCAGCCATAGGCAATTCAGTAACTGGTCAACAGAATGTCCTGAATGGCCCCTTAATAAAAATTGTTGTCCCATGAGCACATGCTAATCACACTGTTGTGACAGCCATATAGGCCAGCTGAAGAGCATGCACGGCCATCCAGTGCTGGCTGCAGCTTTGTGGAACGGAACTCCTGCCCAAACCTTGAAGCCCAGTTTGAGAATGAGATATGTGATAGATGTTGGTACCAATAGTGGCAGCTTTTATTCATTCATTTATTGTAAACAGATCTAGCAAGTTTGCTGAACTGGTCTGCAGAATTTGCTGAGTTGGCTATCTTGAGACACACTCTTCTTTCTTTCCTATCTGTTGTTCTTCCAAAGCCTCTTGCTCAGTTAAATCTATATATAGTAATAATAATAAAAATAATAAAAACCCCAAACTAAAAAGCCCAACTACCAGTCAGCTGGACAGATATTTTTCCATGGATCCACTCTCAATCTGCCATGCTGTGTCACTGTTACATGTGAGGCACAATAATGCTATTGCCAAATGTATATTTTGCTTTATTTCATAACCACATGGATTTTTAAGGCTCTCTATGGCCAATCTGCCAAATTTAGCTGCTTCACTACATTAGTTGCTTGAATTCCTTGAACAGTTCCTGGCATTGGTATAGGAAATATCCCTGGAAATGGCAGAGCATGGCAAGGCTGCTGACCCATGGGCCATGCAGGGAGCAGGGCAGCTGGGGACAGCCCCAGCCCCAGGCATCAGGCACCTCCCTGGGGATGGGGACTGGACAGGGATGGGATGGAGGTAGAAAGGGACATGGACCTGCAGGTGGGCCTGGCTCAGCGAGGCTCATGTCAGGTCAGACCTGCAGAGAACTGGAGACCAACCCTGCGGCAGCACTGTTGGGGCAAGGGCTGTCCTGGTCCTTTTATGTCTCCTTTACCAATGTCTTCATGGAACATCTGCTCATGGGATGAAGAGCTGCAAAAGGATATGAGTTGTTTTTTTATATTTATCCCAAGAAATCAGCAGAGAACACTAGGCTCAATGAAAAATTACGTTAGTAGACCAGGAATATAGAAACTAGAAACCACACTTGTTTTCTTGAAATAAACACAAAGGGAAATGCTTCACATACTGATAATATATTTGTGATCTTAGAAAAGGATCTTTTAGATGCAAAGGTTTACATTGTAGTTTTACAAATGTGCTTTCTGGTGAGATTTTGTGCATCCTGTGTTTAATTGCATTTTTAAAGGTCATAAATGGAATTGACTTCCTTTGAGTTTTGATTTTGCAAATTAATCCTCGATAGACATCACAGCTCCTGGCATAACATCAATATTATTGTAGTTTACATGCAATTATTCTCACAGTAGGTTCTAGTTAATTAATTCCTGAGAAGCAAATACTGTCAAAACCACTTTGATTTTAATGATATCATTAGAAATAATCTTTTTACTTCTCTGTTTGTTATTTCACAGAACTAATTCCTTAACTTCACTTGTCCTGAGTTTGATCTGCTTTAGGGTGGTACAAATTAAATTTCTCTCGAGCAAACATCCTACATTATTTTACTTGTGGTATAATAATATTCAAGTATTTCATTGGTGATAAATCTAAGTTTTCCAGTATTTCAAGATCTCACTGCAAAAAGCTGTATGTTGGGAGTAAATATCCCTTGATGAAAATACACTGTCATCCAATGTAAATACAGATTTATGTATTTTCTCCCCCCATTCTGCGGTGCTGTATGTTGGAATAAATGTTGGCATCCCACAGTCTATTAGTTAGATTATGAAATTAGATGAGAAATTGTGTGTTAGTCACGAGGTAACGCACAAAACATACATTTTTGCTTAACTTTAAGAGCGCATGTCTTCAAATCCTTTAAGATATCCAAGACCCTGATGCCAAGTCTTTCTAAATCACTGGGATATATTCTTGATCCTCCAAATCTCATTCAGAGCTTTAGAAGATGACTATGCAGGGCTTGACAGAAGTTAAAGTCATGCTGGTTTTGCTTCTTTCTTATATCAGAGCTGTCTGGAAAATGGGTGCTTGCAAAATCTCTTGAATACATGGCTAGTCCTTAAGGGACTTTGCTTTGTTTCAGAGACTGAGCAGAGATGTTATTCTTTGCTGATGGCTTTATATTACCAGTGTTAGAGTTCTTAGTTCAGTTTTATGTTTGAGAAAAGGAGGAAAAGGGGGGTGGGGGTGTGAAGAGAGAGAAAGAAAATGTAAGAAAACAAGAAAGCAACAAAGCAAGCAAACAAGCAAGACAAATAAAGATGGGGTAAGTATTTTTGACCATGGAAATATTCATTCTAGTTTATGTTTGCACAGAGAGAGCTCTGGCCAGAACCCACCAGGTTATCACATCACAGCAAGAATATTCTGGAAGAAGCAAGGTAGAGAAATAAACTGTGTCAGCTAAATCCATGCCCTTCAAGATCCTGTGTTCCTAACAGGGTGAAGGCTTCTAGCTTGCTCAGTACTGATTAAAAAGGAACAAGTTAGCAATCATGCTGTTTCTATATAAAAATTCCCATTATCCTACATTCTGGAATCAATAAACCCCAAAGCAGTGGGTTATTGTGGCAGTATACCAACATATAGTTACTAACAGTGAAAATTATGCTGTCTTCTAGGTCATTTTATTAGTAAATGTTTAGCTCAGCTTTTGGAGTTTGAATTACTAATTTCTTCCTTGTTTAAAAAGAATTATTTTCCCCTCATTTGTCCTGTACCACTGCCTAAATCATCATGTCTGCAACATCACAAAGAAATCAATGCCAGTTAATGATAGAAAACTCTGCTGAGCAGAACCCAGTGGAGTCATTCTGCTCTTTCTTCGCTCTGGGAGCACAAACCTTGAACTGTCTGTATAAGAGCTGCCACAAAAACTGCAAAGGTCATCTCTGCCTTTAATTATTTTCTTGTTTGTTTGTTTTACTTAAGGTATTATTTTTGTCAGATTCTGTCACAGTCCTGATGTATGCTTTAACCTACTTGTAGAAGGCTCATCCATATAAACACACCCACTTCCTATAAACCCTTTTGTATCAGTTCATCACATACCATTAGCGGAGATCAAATCATGAATCTTGGGATTTGATGCCAGAAGAGACATCATCCTGGCCTCAGCACATGTTTCAGAGGCTGGCAGTGGTACTGTGGTGCTCTGACAGGGCAGGCACTGTGGCATTTTATGGAGAGGCACCACCTTGAGCTATAGGCTGATCCATAGGGAGCCTACTATGCATTATAGCATTCTGCCAGAATACAATTAAATTAAGATTGGTAATAAACTGCTTCAGACTTCTGTTATAGAGGAGTCTGACTGCGGCATATGTCTCAACATCTATAGATAAAAATCTCCTCGACAGAGAGAACGATATATGATTTCATGAATATTATTTGCTAAACATGGATTCACAATACAAATAGCAGTTTAATGATGAGGTGTAAGAGATGGATCAGCAAAAGCCTCACCACACACAGCTTTGCCCTACAGCCCTGTGCACATCCCCATCCCACTTTGAATCACAGATACAGGTAAGTTAAGTAAGTAGTAGGAGCTGAGCTGTTGCAGAACCTACAGTAATCCTGAAGATTTTGAATGGGAAACTAAAAAACCCAACTTGCTGCAAGTACCAGCCCTGGGACCCAGACACCTCTGCTGCCAAGTGGCTGCAAGGGGCCGTGGCGTGGTTGGGGTGCACCAGCTGAAAACCTGTCCTGGAAGAATTGCCGCCCAGAGACAGTCTAATGGGTGCATTGCATACAACAGCCCTGGTGTGGACAGTGAGAGGTTTTAGAAGCGTGGAAACACCTTTTGGTTCCATCAGTAGAAATCAGCCACTGTGTCACATGAGTGCTAACGTGCTGCAGGTACTGCAGAGTGGCTGCTCACAGACAGATGCCTAGACAGGATAAATCCCCTGAGCTGAATGCCTCTGGGAACTTTGTGCTTTCATATCTTTCTCCCTGTGGGAATCAGAAATGAACATCACCATGCAGCTAACCTGGTTACTGGCATGGGGGCCCAGGCTGCCAACACCGTGTACTCCCAAAGCCTGCTCACTTCAGGGCTTGCCAGTGAGGGGAATGCTGCCTGCCCAGCTCAGCTGCCAGCTGTTGAAATCCTCCCCATTCACATGACGTAGGCCTTAATCCCAGAAAATATTTGCTTCTCTCCTTTAATTGGGGTGCAAGGAACATTCAGTATCTTGTGCTGAATGCATCATTTCTGAAGTCAGGGTGCTATGCCCATGGCTAGCCAGAGGCTTGGTGCTTTAAGGACAACCACCCCACTTGCCTGAGTGCCCTCCACTGCCCTGGGGCCACGCCAGCCCAGCATTTTCTGATGACTTAAATGCTGGCCTGAAGCTAGTTAAGTCCTCTTTGCTCTGTCCATCCCTGCTGACTATGGCATATGCCCACCCAGAGCTCTGTGCCCACTTGGAACACCAGTGAGGGTCTGAATTTGCCAGGGAGCAGCCAGTGGAGAACAAATGGGCTGGTGCTGGACCATCTCAATGCCAGAGAATCACTTTGCTGCTTGCTGCTTTCAGCAGGTGTCAAGTATGGAGGTGACATGTGTAAGTAGTTGCACCATGACAGCCATCTAGAGGAGATGATGCCGAGTCAGTATCTTTGTATTCTCTGTTTAGATTTGCCTTTTTACCAGTGGCTGATTTGTCTGCTGTCTTCTGTGGGAGAGAAAGAAACAATTTTGTACCTTTCAGAGAAGCAGATAGTGGCTCTGTCAACACAACATCAAGGCCAAAATCATCAAGTTTTAAAGAGACAATTAGACTCCTTAAATATATATACTATAGACCAGTAAAATTCACTCATCAGTGCACACTGGGGGTTGCCTGTTTTAGTTACCAGCTAAATCATGAGTTTTCTAAGTGTTTGGGAAATGAAAATTCGTGTGATTTCCAGTGTCATACATATTAATCAAGAGAATATACCAGAGTCAAGATCAATTAAAGTGGAGAAAACAATTTTCATGTGTCTTTTCATTATACCCGTTACAGCAAACTTGGTTAATTGGCACCCAGGTTAAAGAAAAACATGTTAGCCTGTCAAGAAAAGACAAGACAGTGCTACTTCTGATTGAGGAGTGGACATTATTTCCCATTCCTGTGGACTTTAATGCTTTCTGTTCTTTATTCTGTTTCTGGAAATAAAAACAATGTTAAAATGAGAAAGCACAAGGAATTATTGGTATAAAAGTTTAAGAAAAATGAATAATCTCTGGAAGAAATGGAGAGGAGCAATCTTCCCTTGGAAGACTCCACTGTTCTGTGAAGAAGGCAGGTGGCTCCTGAATAGTGCCAGTGTCCTAACACTGTGAAAGGATTCTGCTGGATGACCTGTGTAAGGATGGAGCATATACAAGTGCTAGAAGTTACTGAAATTTATACTGCTGCCAAAGGAATATCATTTGCTCATATTGTCATAACCTGAAAGATAGCCATTTCTATGATGTATTTAAGTAAACAAAATCTCCAAACAATAGCATTTGGAACTATTTCAAGACCTTTCCTGGAATATATTTTGGTATTACCTGATGTCTGTCATTTTAATTCCAATAGGAAGTGTAGCTTAATGCAAAGTAAGGCAGATCTATACTGGAAGATCTGGTCTTCAGGCAGATATGTAATATTCAAAGGTGCATTTTTTATCATCTTCAGTAGCTAGAGGCTCTGAAGTCTGGAAACGAAGAAGTCTCCCAGTCAAAACCAAGCTGTTCTTTGAGGAGTAGAAATAGTGAACATTTTCTCCTGTGCGTTTATGTTCTGTGCCCCATTCTTCCACTGTTACCACACGATCCCAGATTCTGTTTCCTGCAATGCTACGTGCTCAGGCCTCCTCCAGCCAACACTTGTCCCGTGTTGTCCAGCCTCCAGATAAGGCAGGAGCAGGGCAAGCTGTACCTGGCTTCGTGATGTTTGCTGGTTGGGCATCTGGCACATCAAACAGAACAAGTAAGACCAGTGACCATGTTGCAGTCACCTTCTGTGCAAATTCCCAATTGAAATTTCTACCTTCAACACAGACTATGATGTTCTTTGGTATAAAAGCTGCTGAGTTTGTCTGCCATCTTCCAACAGGTCTGAAATCATTAGCAGAGAACTAGCAGACAGAGACTCAAACCCTTGTTTCTCTCAGAGGTCAAGATAAAAATACAAAGCATATCTAATCAGAGTAGTGACCATCTCCTCCTCCCCAGGACTAAGCCTTGCTGCAATTGAGTAGACAGTCTTTCAGGTGCAGGGCACAAGGAAAACTCTCATTGACTCTTCTTATTAGGTATGTCTGAAGACAAATGAAACCAAGTTCTGCAATATGGCCATCAGCTTCACCAACTTCTTATGTACCACATTTTGTGCATTTTAGGGCCTGAATGTGACCCTCAAAGGCAAGCAGTATCTCAGTTATACTTGAAGTCACTTCCTGAAATTATTACTCTGCTGATTCTCTCCCTCATTCCACTATGGGAGGAGTAAGTGAGGGGCTGTGTAGGGTTTAGGTACCGCCTCGGGCTAAACCATGACAGGTATCTACTGGAGCAGAAAGTATTAGCCCAAAAATACTCTGCTTGGTTAACTCTTTCTTCCAAAAATGTTGAAAACCTCTCAGGGCACTCTCTGTCACTGATGTTTGGAAAATCTTTCTATCTATATCACCAATAATCAAAGCAAAGGGTAAGCTATCCTTACCACACAAAAACTCTTTAACTCCAGCAAAATACACAAGAAGGCAGGGCAGGAATACACAAGACCTCACCCCATCCACACCTTTACTGTCACAGACTACCACATGACTGTAATGAAATTTGAAAGCTCCAATTCAAAAGACAGTTATTATATTTTGAGTAACATTAATACATTTATTTGATTGTAATTTACTTTTCATTCATAAAAAGGACAAAGCACAGTCCTGTTCTACTCATTTGAAAAAAAAAAAAAGATAAAAAGTAACTAAAAAAACAGTTCAATATTCATCAGTATCAAATAATAGTAATATCAATTTTCCTGAAATATAAAGAAACAACAAATATGTCTATCTATATAAACTTTAATTAAGAACCTTGCGTTTTAAAGCAGATGATACATTAGGTTTTCTTGACAACAATTTAAAACTGAAGGTCCCAGTCAAGCTTGCAGAATTACGTGAAAAAGAAAAATCTTCAGCTATCAGATCAGTACGTGAGACCTACCTTATCTGTGTTGCTAATTTAAAAAAAGAAGTGGCTTTCCTTCCCAGGTCATTTCCATGCAGAAACTGAACAGTTTTGCTTTTTACACCATGTAGTAGAAAGTAAAAGGCAATCATGCATTTGGCAAAAAATTTAGTTGTGGTTGTAGATTATATAAAAATGAGTCACACTGCAAAAGAACCAAACCAAATGAAACACAATAAACCACATTTTTTTTTTTTTTGTACAGAAGGCTTACAGAGTATTAATTTCTTATGTATGAAGACAGCTCATTGCTCTTTCAAATAATTATACAATTTATGAAACTCAGTAGTGTTTGACACTTTGACATTCCTCTACAGGGAAGTTATCACCTTCATCTATTTAAAAAATTTTCATCTTGTAACAAATAGTTAAAATTAAACTAAAACAGCATTATTGATATTTCTTAATGAAGACTCTACACTTTTACATGTAAATATATAGTACAAAATTATACAAATTAAAGAAGGGGGTGCAAATTATTAATAGACCTATTCTTGCTTCATGTAAATGTTATTATGGACCTCTACAGCATCAGTTCTAAAAAGATAAAATCTATTTCTAAGTAGCTAGCAAGGTTGTGCTAATAAAATATGATTCAAAGCTTATAATTCTTGAAGCATCAGACATTGCACTATTACTTGAGCCAGTTGATTCAATATCACTGTGTTTCTTCAACATTCACACTCAAACTAAATCCCAGCACACCATGGAAAATGAAAGGAATGTGTATTTCTTTAACAACTTAAAAAAATCCAAAGAAATCAATGAAAAAGCCAACACTGAAACACTCTAGACACAGTCAGAACAAAAACATTCTCAATCTCTAAAAGTTCCCATTTTGCAAAGGCCATAGTAAACATTTAACTTCAACTAACAGTTCAGATCTGACTTTCATGTACTAACACACAGTTGGATCATTCAGTACTCTATCAAATAGGGAAACGGTCTCAGAACTTTAAAACTCTTATTTACAACACTATGAACATTAGAATAATATCAAGTGAAAAAGCACATAATTCTCCCAAATGTCCGCCTTCATTACAGGAAGGTAACACCTGGTGTCTGCAGCATAAAAATGTAAATATAATTTTTTTTTGTTTTACTGTGCTACTCTGTTTTTGCCATTTATTGTATATCTTTCTCTTTTTTTTAATATATTTTAAATCTTTTCGCTTTAAAAAATAACATACGTTTCCTATCATTTCATGGTCCACTCGCCTGATCTTAACATGGACTCCATCTCCAGACTTCTAAGGGTTATATTTCTATGTTAATAATACTAGTAATGATATTAAATCAAAACCAATACATTGCGCTGCTTCCCTGAAAGCTGACACTTGACTCCTAAATCAGCAATAATGACCATACTGGAATTTTTCAACAGGTTTGTTTTAAGAAAAGAACATGGTAAATCCTGCGTCAGTGAAGCACATGTAAATTCCTTTAAGCTGAACATGCTACGCATATCTTGGGTCTTCTAAACATATTTAAAATAAAAAATTCCTTGTCACTGTCTTTTATTTCATTCTTCAAATTCTATCCAACAGCCTCAAGAAATATAGCTCTAAAAAATGAAATGTTTTTGCTTTGACTGTCTCTCCAAAAACCAGTAATCCCAATAAATTATGATAGGGCCATTCAAAAATATGCAGTACACAAAACATATAGGATAGTACAGACAGACGTAGTACTCTTACATTTATCACATACAATCAACATTTCAATCTCTATTATAATTCACAATTTGTTATTCAAGTTAAAGCACCTACGTATGGTGATTTTACTTTCACTGTACAGCCTATGTTATTGGGTTTTAACGTTGTAACTTGCCCCGTTTGACCAAATCATGCAACTGTCACAGATCAGTATAAGTGTTTCATAAGGCATATTGGAACAAGTTAAAAAGATTTCTTAGCCTTTCAAAAGTTGATTTACTTCATGAAGGAGTTCCTGGATGCCTCAGTCCTCTTAAAATTCATAGGAAATTGGTAGGGTAATTTATTTTAAAGTGTAATTTATTTGGCTTAGGATGGTGCCACAGGAATCAAAAAGTCATGGTCCTCATCTTCAAAGGGAGTCCCTTGTGTTAGGAGGAGGACAAGGTAAATCCAGCTACATTCAGAATCCCGAGCAGGCGAGGACACCCAGGGTAGGCACCACCAGGACCAGGAGCAGAGTCGGTACTCCAGCAGTGGCACCTGCACATTGAACAGATAACATGGTGTTGGTCTTACTTCAGCATTACTTGGTGAAGGAACAACCCTGGATGAGAGAAGAACGCAATGTTCAAAGACTGGAAAACTAGCTGCCATATCTCATCACAGCCCCTACCTGCATGGAGAATTTGGAATAGATAAAGAGGCTTGCTAGAGTACAGTGAAGGACTCTCTCTTTTGTCCTGCAAGAGCTGTTTATGCAGCATGTTTAAACAAGCCCCAAGGCCATTCAGAACACACTAGTGTATTTTGATTTCGCTGGTCCAAAAAGCCAGGAGGTTATAGGAGGAGGTAAAAGGTCAAAATAAATATTTAAACATGTGAAAACAAAATTAATGGAGTCTTCAAAATGTGATGGAGCAAAGAGACACCTTTGCAAATGTTAATGTTCATATGATCAGCAATAATCTGAGAGATGTCTAAGAGCTTGGTCCGTTTGTTTACCTGCCAGATTACAAAGTCCAGATGGCTGACTTCTAGCAGCATGGCATTTACATCTGCTAAAGGCACAAAGGTCTTTCTTAAACCAATATGTTAAAACAAAAAATATTAATCAACAGCTTACCAGGTTTACACAGCTCTTTCTGGCAAACAGACATAAGGATTGCTATTATGTTAAATGGCTTGTGTTGCCATGGTCCAGCTCCCTGTTTAGAAGCATCTATATGAGAAAATAACCCAGCTGAACTGTGTGCCTGGATGTTGGTCTTGGAGATTGGCCAAAGGAGCTGGAGAACAGGCTATTCTTTCACCCCAGACAGGGCTCATCTAGGTCAGGATGGTGCAACCTGTAGGTGGGCAGTGTGGGACCCAGTTTACTGCTTGTCTTGCTGTTGAACCCAGTCTAAGGACAGAAGCGCTTGTTATCTAGTGCTGACAGTCCCGAGGAGCTGCTGGAACCATCCCACCAGATACCTCTCCAGCAAATGTTCTTCTGAATGAGAGAAATATACTTAAAATGCAACATGCTAACCAAATGGCACAGATTTCAGCAGCAGCATATCTGAAAGGCAGTGTCTCCTAATCTATGAATTAACTTCTATGCAGAATTCTTCAGGGATATGTTCAGAAGACAGCCTCCAAGACACAGACAACTATTTCCTCTCCTGTTTCTAGCACAGAAAGTTAAAATAAAACATTTTTACATGCTCCTGTTTTCTCACCAGGGAGAAAGTCCATGACATCTGCCATGAAGCCAGAATTTTAAGCTTCTCACAGAATTTATTTTTGATTTCAGACATATTCCTCTTATTGTCCCCCTTCTTTATAGGTCCACTACCCTACTCCTACTGACTCTGGTCCTTGCTCAAATTAAGTGCCTGTGTGGCTCCACTCTTTGCCCTGTCCCCAACCTTAAGCTCCACCCCTTTTCTCTTGCTTCTGATGGTCTCTTCTCTGCTTCCATTCCCACCTTTTCCCCTGCTGCTGTAGGGATGCTTTCTGATGTCAAGATTTCTTCCTAAGTTGTTTCTGATATCCAAGCACTTGAAGAAACAAGGCAAGAGACCTACCAATCCTTCTTCATTAGCTCCATCAAGCTGTAAAAAGTACACTTCTGTGAATAGTACGTTTTTCCATAGGAAGCAATATATCCACCTCAATGAAAGATAAAATTAGGGAAAATATTGGATGATTGCTATTATACATATCCATAAACAGAAGAATTTGATGCTTAAGATAAACAGGAATGTATGTTCAAATATTTTCTCACACATAACTGCACATACTGGCAACTCTGAAAGGATGGGGGTATATTTATCTTTACTTTTTAGTGCTTTATAAAGCATGTTAATATTTTTTGTAGTCTCTATCCCTAAATATCACCGTAGTGGTTCTAAGCCAATGAATAATAGCCATAGGAAAAAAAAAAAACAAAAAACAAAAAAACAACGAGAATTCATAATTAAGAATACCTACAAAAAATGCATTCTGCCTTTGTCAGACCAGGATAATGCAGTTGGAAAGGCATAACTAAATTCATATTTTGAATGCCTCTAATGAAGGAAAACATGAAAAAAGGTTTGCTGAGTGAAGTTAAGTGATGAGCAAGTATGAGGACATTTCTATTTGCATGTAACTATTCTACAAAGAGAAAGGCATAATAAATCTTCTCCTGAGATGTGCTTGCTGGCTCCAGAATTAGTAGTTAGCAATTCAGCCCTTTGCAGCAGCTCCTTGCAAGGTTTAGACACTGTTGCAGATATATGCATAACACCTTTCTGCAGTGAAGCAAATCCTGCCTTCAGAAAGCACATTAACAGAACATTAGGAGGATAAATGCACCTTAAATATATTATCTTTTTTTTTTTACCTTGTTAGATTACCCACCTCCTTGCTAGATTACTATGTCAGGAACCATACTTTATTGGAAACACCATTCCCTAGTGCATGACTGCCAGTACACTCCTGCAGCTCATAAATGGAAATTAATGTAAGTTTTGCTTGAGTACAGACTACAAGATTTAATTCTGTGCAGTGATCTGTCAGTTTTAACAGTCTTTAAAAACTAGAGAAACACCATATAAAGACTTAATGAATATGTACAAATAAACATGTGGACATAAATTAAAACAGAAGGATTGTTAAGCTCCTTCTGAAGTCTGGCCAGGTATGAGATGGATATATTTAGCACCTAAGGATTCATTCTCTCCTCAACCAGCATCTTGCACGTTCATGTGCATGCAATTGCTAACTGCAGTCATAAAGGTTAAGGCCAAAATCAAATCAGTATGACATGACCTAACTACCACTCACTCTAACACACCATAAGTAGACTTCATATCAAGAGTTCTCATTTCCTTCAAACAAACAATGAAAAACACCTTAAAGTTGGTTGTTTTGTTTTTTACAACAGCCTTAAGCAGAAGTTGTGAAACCTTGCAGTATTCCCATGGAGACCTTCACGACTGTCTGCTGTAGAGTTCCTGTAGTTGATATTTTTAAGCATAGGACTAAACTAGCTACAGAAAAATACACCCAGCATGTAGCCTAAAATAAAATGCCATCTGTTTGGGATACAGGCAGTTAACCTAACTTTTTATCCTCAGCAGCCTTTCTCACAACTGGTTGCTTATCTGAATAAATAAAGAGAACAACTGCTGGACAGGTTTTCCTTCACCAAGATCTTTACATATCACAGGAACTCCTGGTAAGTCCAACTAATCCACAGCTTTCTATTTGTATTTTAAATTCTGTACTGTCACCTCAATCACGTAAAATCTAGGATGAAATCTTTTACTTCTGAATGGACATCCTAGGTTTTACTGACATCTTGAACAGTATGCAACAGTCTCTCAGTTACACTCAAAATAAATGAAATCAATTTAATGCCTAAATGAAACAGGTGTTAAAACAGTTCAGACTTTGATGTATTTCCCAAGCCTTTGTAACAGGTTCTTACATCATTATTTTCTTTAAATGTTACTTATCTTTGATATATGACATTTTTTGCTCCTTTCCCAACATCAGTATGTTTCTATACTGGATTTAAAAAAAATATAGAGGCCTGTTTAGAAATCTTACTTTCATCAGATCTGTGAACCAGGAAATTAGTTACTGGTCATCTGTGAAGCTGTCTTACATGAATAACTTCTCTTTTTCAGTGGAAAAGGATTTTCCTTGCCAATATACATAAACTACAAGCTGTTCCTCTGCTAATCATGAACTGATCCTATTGTGATAAAACTCTCTGCTTTTGTTGTCAGAAAAGATAGTTCAACAATTAATTTGTATTAAATTACATCAGTTTTCTTACTTTCTAGGTACTGAACAGCAAGGGGGACGTCTACATGACTGTTCTAGTTTGACGAGGAGTGTGTTTTTAAAGTGAGTATCTCAGCTGTCCCCTTTATTGGGGTTTATTTTGCACTGTAGAGCTGTCTTGGATACCCTGTGCAGGACTGGATTAGAAGTAACGCTAAGTAAAACCTGACATGAGCATACAGTGGGGTGCTGGATCCTCAATGCTGCTGTTTCCCTCTACAGATCCACTCCTCTTGTGCTGCACAAATTGTTCAGGAAGATGCAGACTAGCTATCTGCATGATACAGTCACTGCAATTATACATTGCATGATACAAGTATATACATTTCATGAGAAGAAAGAAAAGAGAAGTTTTTCTTACTAAGACTGGTATTTTATATGAGTCATAAAGGATTTAAGTTTGTAAAGTAAATTTTGTTAGAAAATGAATCTGCCTTTGTGTCTGTATTGTAAAATAGGTTCTACATGATTCAAATTCTGCTATCCTTATTCATGGTAAATGGAAAAAAACTGAACTAACTAGAATATGCTTATCTTGCATCACTGGCATCATTGTTAAGTCATGGGTCCAACTTTCCTTTGTCTAGGAATACCTTTGTTTGGGCACGAGGAAATTTTCCTCTTGCCTGTGCCATAAACCTTTCAAGAAGGGTACTATGGAGTAATTTGCACCCTTGTGAGTTACTGTTTTGCAGCATAGTAGATGTATGAGATGCAAATAATGCTGCATATGCATCTGCTTGTGCTTTGCACCGTGTTAAGGTTTGTTGTGCATCTGTGGAACAGCTTTGAACTATCATAAGAAAATGAGAGAGAACATTAAAAACATATTTGAAGTGCTGCTGATGGTCTGGCTGCTTTGTCCACCCCATGGTGCTCACCTCTCCTCTCTTCCTTGAAAATCCATTTGCCAGAGCCAAGTAAACTGTTTGGTTTGTTCTCACAATGGCACCTGATGTGTTGGCAGTGTGGTCAGGCAGCAACAGAGGCTTCTCCCATTGACTCTGGCCTTGCTACAGAACTGCACTGCCAAAATGAACAGGTGCCTTGGAGTCTGAGGAAAATGAGATGGTTTTCAGTTGGTGGGGTTATTATCTAACTGTCAATAAATATAGATTATTTCTCAGATACCTCTTCCCCTTCACACATATTAATGTTCATTGCAGATTCATTAGCATGGAGAGTTATATAGAAGAACACGGGTAATACTTTTGAAATGAACTCTTTTAAAACAATATACTCAAGAAATAACAATAAGAACACCTTTGGAGGTCCTCCTGTGACCCAGGCAACAGTCGCAGTTGTACTTCACATGAACTTTGTGAGTTTCAGGATCACTTATATTTTACAGTGAAAGTAAAATATATGGCACTAGTCTTTTAAGGCAAGAAAATTTCTACATTGAAGACCTTCGAGTATTTTGAAAAAGGGACAGAGCATTTCAGTATGTAACAAGATATATAATTTAATATATATAGACAGAAAAAATACAAGTATTTGGTATGGTCACTGGCACTAAAAGTAAGTTCAAGCTAATAAATACGTGATTTTATCTGCTCTTTTTATTTGTAGCATCGAATAAATCTATTTGCATGTGAATAAAAGCCTGCCAAATAATCACAATACAAACTGTACTGTTCACAGGAGTACAATGCGCCTCGTTGTATCTGGTTGTACCTCTGGGGCTGTCTAGTCTGTCCTCCCACTCACATCAGGACAGTTGCCAACACTGGATGTTGTCAGCTGCAGCTCTGCATAGTTGAGTCTTAAGAATCTCCACAGATGAAAACCTCATAGCCTCTGAGTAACCTGCTCCAGTGCTGCACTACCCTCTGAGGATGTTATTCCTCATATTCAGCCTGAACCTCCCAGATTGCAGTTTCTGGCTACTGCCCTGTATTGTATCATCTGCCATTACCAAGACTTCAGATTCATCATCTTTGTAACTGCTCTTTCTACAATTATCTGCTTCTGTTAGCTCGTCCCTCTGCACCACACCAAACCTTGGTGTTTATTAAGGGAACTAAACTCTCTGATACTCCCTTAATACTATACTAAGGAGCTGTGCACCTTCCTTACTACCAAAGAGTGTTTCTGAAGTTCCTCGAACTTTGCCACTGAAGTAACTAGAAAACTATCACTGCTGCCTTTGACAGAGAATCACTGGGTTTTTTCTCTCAAGAAAGGTTTCACCAAAAGGTGTGTTACAGCAGATGTCTAAGCTAGGTCTTCTGAATCACCCTCCTTGCTGAGGAGTCTGGTTAGGTTAGATGCATGAAACTGAAAGGTGTGAGTACAACACCACTCCATGCACACATAAAAGTAAGAGAGATTATTAACCACTAAACTGAAAAATACCGTAAGGATTTGAACAAGGTAGTTCCATGCCTGGCTACTGAAAATTGAAACACATAAGAATTGTCATGACTAGAAAGTATCCCCTTTTTCATGTCTAGATTATTAAGGGGAAAAATAATTATGAGATGTGTCTCCCAAAGATTATTTTAAATCACTGTAAACACTACTTGGCTGGCTTTGATTCCTCAAAGCAATTAAAAATACTGTATAAATATAATTCAATAGCTAAATGTCCTACCAAGAGGTGTAAACAGAATATGCATTTGTATTAAATTAAATCATTGAACATCAAAGGAATTACACTATTAAAGTACTAATCTTGGCATTCACCCTATGAGCTATGTGAGTTTTTCTGTAATATTATTTTTCACTACTGTCCTGGGTTCAGCAGTAGCAGTCATTTTTCTCCTTCTTAGTAGCTGGTGCAGTTCTATGATTTTGGAAAACACCGATATTTTCAATAGCTGCTCAGTAATGTTTGCTCTGACCAAGGACTTTCTGAGTCTCAAGTTCTGCCAGGGAGGAGGGGAAGCTGAGAGGAAGCAGAGACAGGACACCTGACCCAAACTGACCAAAGAGGTATTCCATA
>JAOEHX010064524.1:0-21420 GCA_025448015.1 Bolborhynchus lineola | reverse complement strand
GACCTCATAGCAGCCTTCCAGTATCTGAAGGGGGCCTATAGGGATGCTGGGGAGGGACTCTTCATCAGGGACTGTAGCGACAGGACGAGTGGTAGCAGATTTAAACTTAAACAGGGGAAGTTCTGGTTAGATATAAGGAAGAAATTCTTTACTGTGAGGGTGGTGAGGCACTCTTATGAGGTTGCCCAAAGAAGTGGTAAATGCTCCGTCGCTGGTCGTGTTCAAGGCCAGATTGGACTGAGCCTTGGGTGATATGATCTGGTGTGAGGCATCCTTGGCCATGGCAGGAGGATTGGACCTAGATGATCTCAAGGTTCTTTCCAACCCTAAGCATTCTATGATTCTGTGTTGTAGAAGGTGGAAGCAGAGACAAGTAACTGGAAGGGAATACAGTGACATCTTCCAAGCATGCAGAAATTCAGTTAGCAAAGCCAAAGCCCAGCTGGAATTGAGTCTGTTGAAGGATTTCAAAGGCCAGAAGAAGGTCTTCAATGCAATACATGCCGATTTTTTTTTTTTTTTTTTCTTAATACAGTAAAAATAAGTAACTTGGAAATCCAGGACTATTTGGCTTCTTTGTGTTAGATCCCATTATTCTGTGGGCTGTTTGGCTTGTTTTCTGTTTATGTGCCTTTGTCCAACACCTTGCTTGCTTCTGGATTGCAGTTCTTGTTTTCTCTGGCTCGCCTCTTATTCTCCCTTTTGCTGTGGATGTCGACCACATTCCTCTCAACATGGTGCCTGTCTTTTGGCACATATTGTCCTCTGGAGGTGCTTGCTCACTAGCTTTCTTTTTCCCTGAGGATCCTTCTGTCCTGTTCTCTCTCAGACAAATTTGATGTTGACAGAATAAGGACAAGCAATGTACATGTTTTGAATGTATTTTCTTATCATTTCAACTGGAAACTTTTTTTTATGTTTTCTTTGGACCTCTATGCCTCAGACACCTAATAAAAAAAAATATGGCCTAGAGAGCAAAAGGGGTTTTTTTGCTTTCTTCAAAGTGTAACTCTGTGCCAAAGCCCATTTCCGGTGGTCTAGTGATGTGGGTCCCTGGAACTGCCTTGGGTTATGAGCCAGGGCTGTGTTTCACCTGATAGCTCATTGCACCTCCTCATTACATAAAAATTTAAAATATTTCTGGTTGTCTGGGATGTCCTCTCTGTTGAGCTGCGTTCTTTCTCTCCTGATGGTTTTGCTTATGTATAAGTTACTGTTGCCTATCCTGGCATAGTCTGTTCAGTGCTCCCCCAACTCCATGAGGTTTCTGGGGAGCCAGGAGCCATCTGAAGGACAGGCCAGCAGGGGTTGCTGTAGGAGTAGGAGTAGGAGATGGAGAAGACTCACTGGCTCCCTTTCATAGAAGCCCTCCCTAAGGGCTTGCTCCTGCTGCCTTCTTTTCACTTGTACAGCACCCAAGCTTGCTTGGGCTCAGCAGTGGCTTCCCAGCACAAAGTAGGTATCTGCTGCTTTACTTGCAGCTTTGCATATTTTGTATATTAATAAGTTAAATACTGCAATTCATCCTTATAATGCTAAAACTGACTTCAGAGTTCATATATGGCTCAATACATTTAAAATGTTTTTTCATATTTATTTTTTCCAAAAAAGCAGACAGTGGCATTCGTAATGCTTATTTCCAGATGCCCATAGATTATTACTTTAATATCATTTGTCACTCAAGGACTTGCAGACTTCCTTCAGGACTGGGATGTAATTGAATTGGGAATGATTAGTTGCATCTTTTTGATTGAATGTGGAGTTTTTTTTCTTAATTCCTATGGAATCACCATTAGCTATTTTGGCTGCAGTTCTGTGTTAGGTTGAGTCAATGCTCCGTTGTAAATTGATATATTTTCAAAAAGACTGCTGTAAATTGCCTAGATAGCGTATGCACGGTTACTTTGGCTGCAATGCTGCTGCAGAGCCTCATACTCTGCCTTTCTGGGAACTCCACAGGCAAGTCCATCATATATTTGAAAAAAAAAAAAAATCTTTTTAGAAAGAGCATGGTATTGCTGATGAAATTTAGACAAGGAAATGTTGTAACCTCAGTGCTCATCTGTACCTTTTATATTTTGCTCCACTGGGATTACCCTGTCTTGAGGGATTTCTTTGTTTTCTGCTTTAGATTTCCCCCTTTCTTAGCTGTAGTACAGCCGTACCATTTCAGCTTGCTAGTGCAGAAAGATGTTGTGAATTCAGTTGCTGAATGAGCCCAGCCTCACTGCAAACACTAACATTGCTAGAGAGATGCCAAAGAGTTGCAGGTGAATCTAACCTGATCTGGGCAACAGCAAAACGGTAAGATAGGGCTTGTTTAAGTCTCTGGGATTAATTGGATGCTGGGGTTTCCCGTTTCAACCTGAAGCCTAGTTATCACATGCTTCCAACTTGAGCCGGATTCATTCTGTGCATGTCAGGGTGGGTTTTCTCTGGAATGCTTAAAATCCAGGCAGCGGGAGGTGGTGGGAAGCTGGGAATGCCACATGAGACCTCTCGGCAGCCACCCTGGTGAGACTCCCCAGCAGCACTGCCTGCGGTTTGTAAATATCAGGGAAAAGGTAGGGAAGCCTTAAAAGAAATGTTTTTCTTGGTACAGCTTTGTATTTCTCTCTCCGGCAGCCTTTTTTATTATTGTATTAAGGATAGCATGGGCAGTTTTTTCCAATATATGCTTGGCTGAACGCCCTCTGGGATGAGTAAGTGAAGGACGTGATCAGACACTTTTTCATCTCTGCTAACAAGTCTGTGCATCTTGCTGGATCTAAATTAATGTCTTTATCAGTTGCATATTTGCTTGGTGTTAGAAGATAAAATGATTCTTTAAAAATGCATGCTGTATCATGGATGACAGATTATCTTTTTTGCCTTGTTAATCTCTCTGATTATTTTATTTCTTTTGCATGTATTTAATAAAACAAAAAGTGAGGTAGTCATTTTAAGTAGTCATTCTTGTATGCTTATGTAGGAGTGTGTTGGCAGTGATTTGGATCTTAGTGGAATATTTCAACGTATGAAAGCTTAGAGCAGCAGCATGCTCAGGGAAAGAGAGGAGCCAAAAAAGCAGCTGTTATCATTAGTACAAGACAGAAAGATTCAAATATGGCCATTGTATGTAATAATTTGAATTATTTTGATTACTTAACTGACAGCTAGTCTATTACAGTTGTAGATTGAGCTATAGATCAACCTCAACAGAAATCCAGTGAAAGTGACCAAAAAAAAATATTTAAGCATATGTTCTAGCATTTAAAGGAAACCAGCTACGTTAGTAATGGTAAAGTGATGAAATGTTTTTTTCTATTGATAGTTAAGTGTAAAAGCAGAGGGTTTTCTTTCTGGAGGAGTATGCTTATACTTTATGCAGTATGTGAATTATACTCCAAGAAGAGATCAGTTGTATATCAATGTGGGATCAAACAAGTAGTTTGACAGGTATGCATGTTTGCTTTTTCTGTACTTGCCAATTAAGGTTTCTTTTTCTTCTTTGCCACTGTTGATTAAAAAGGGAAGATTCGCTCCTATGCCAATTATTTTCTGAAGGTTTCATTATTATTTTGCTGAAGTTTT
The DNA here is from genome assembly GCA_025448015.1 of Bolborhynchus lineola. Lineage (NCBI taxonomy): Eukaryota > Metazoa > Chordata > Aves > Psittaciformes > Psittacidae > Bolborhynchus > Bolborhynchus lineola. The sequence goes on along the minus strand of JAOEHX010064524.1, from coordinate 17,847 downwards.
TTATTAAAGAAAAAAAATTAAAAAATGTGACACTATATATGCTACCATGTAAATGATGGGAAGTGGGCTATTTCACACCCTACACAAACCTAATTTGCATAGTTTTGTATCAGAAGGTAGAGGTGCTTTTTTTTTCTTGTTCAAGAATAACCTTGAATGTTTCCATTGCAATAATTATGTCAACTACAAGTGATTTTTATGTGTGACTTTTACTGTCATACCTATTAATGAATTGCAAACCTTCAGTGCATTTGCCATTGTTTAATGCGTAAAAGTAATCCAGCCATTTGTGTTTTCTCTCATGTTGTAAAAGCAATGAAAGTCCAGAAACTTTCAGGCACATGGGATTTTTTTAAAGCAGTTTTTAAATTGCAGTTTTTTCTTAATGATATTTTTCCATCTATGTTTATTTGTGAAAGCTGTTGCTTCCACTAGGTTTCTTTGTCCAAGTGTTTTTAATCCCCAAATATTACACCATCAGTTCTGTTCACTGTGTTACTACTGTGTCTGGACTTGTCCCATTTTAGTTTCCCAAGCTTAAGAAATCAGTAATGTTTTGAACATTTTTTCATTGATAAATAATATTCTCTATTGTAATATTTACTTAAACAGAGATCCCAAATTAACTTGGGGTGAAACTAACATATAATATGTAAAATGTGGCCAAAAGTTAAGAATATGTATGGGAAATATAAGAAACTCATAGTTTAATGGGTGGATAGTGCTACATACTTCATAAAGATCAAGATCTTTGAGTCGTTCAGTTTTGTAGTGAGCCTGAGGTCTGTCACAGTGTCCTTTATGTCTCTGACTCCAGATAGAAAGAGCTTTAAAAAGTTGGAATTGAGCAGACTAAAAATCATCAGTCTCGCATCTTAATGCGAGGGGTTAGATAGCTTTTGAATTCCTACAGAAGTAGTCACCTATCTCCTTTTAGTTATTTTGCTATGTAAGTCGTTAAAAAAATCAAACAATAAATCCCTGAAACCAAACACACTCACACAGAGTGTTTAACGTTTTCCCCTCACACTGTAAGCTTGGGTGAGCTATTTGAAAAATTGCCCTCTGAGGAGGTGCTCTCTCTCAGGCAGGCAGTTCTTGCTCTCCCAGAGACAAGAAAATGGAAAACCATTAGAAGTTTCTGTCTCGGCTGCAGTGCAGGTGTGCCCAGTTGATCCCAAAGGGTAACTGATGTGGGCACTGCAAGAGTGAGCCACACAGCTCTGCTGGGCTCCCGCTGCTGAAGGTAAGAGATTATTTTGACTTTTCAGGGAAATCCTTGCATGGTGCTGGCTACCACTGAGCTTTTGCCTCATGCAGGTTTCGGCCACTGCCCTGGGCTGCCCTGTGTGGTCAGTAGGAATTTGCTGGGGTGAGAACTTTCTGGGTGAGCACCCAGGCAATGCTTGGCATGGGTCAGGCGAGGCTTCAGGCTGTCATATTCTGTGACTTTTGTGTAAATGTGATAGTAGATGTGCCCTTAAAGGTTGTAGGAGCTGCCAAGCAGATCCAGACAACTTTGTTGGGGTTTTTCCTGTTCAAAGTCCTGGCAAGGCAAAGATATTTACCTGTCAGGCAGTGTTATACATTTGCAACTTTTTTGTAAATTGGGTTTGATAATACTAGTGTTAAAATTTTCCTGAATGCTTCAGGTGCTGATGCAATGATAATTACTGCTTACAAACCATGTTGAAATAGAGTAGCCTAGCAAACACTAATTGAAACAACAGAGAGACCATGATACCAGTGCTCCAAAGCCTGTTTCCAAGCTCAAGAAAATTGTAGCTGGTGTTCTTAATTCTGGAAGAACAGGTGATGTATTACATTTTCTGAGCCTGAGTTCCCTTAGGTAGGTTCATACGGGCTTTCATCACCTTCAATTAGGTTTTCCTTTTGGTACCATGGCAGGAAGGTACATGAATGAAAAATTGGTTAGTTAAGGAACAGGTTCATGAGGACTTAATCTTTTTTAATCCTGCTGTCACAATGTTAATGTCAGAACAACTTCTTCCAGCAGCAGCAGGTCCATCAGTCATGAGGTGCTTCTTCCATGTACATGATGACTTCTGGGTTTTGATGTAGTTTGGTAAATACTTTTCTGCGACTACTTTTTGCTTTTGAGATAAGTGTATTGTATATTGTCAGAATTATTGATTATATGCATCTCTTTTGCATGTGGTGTATTTTTTACTGATATCTTCGATTCTACTCCCTGATCTAAAACTGCATATAATTCTGGATTTAGCAATATAGCAAAAAAAAAGTAGTGAAATAGTAACTTAGCATAGTGCTGGATGTTGAATTCGGGGGAGTGAATTTGTACTGTAAGGTATTTGAATCAACAGGTAATTTTTCCACTGTGAAAGTATCTTTCAGACTTTTCCCCCTATTGCTGGTGAACTGAAAACAGTATTGTGGTTCTGCACTTTTGCTTATCATATTCCTGGTTGGCTTTGTCTGAAGCTCCTTGTGTGAGTTCTGGACTAGCTCACAGAGGATGCAGAAGCATGGAGTTTTATCTCTTATTGTCATGCAAGATGCTGGTGTGCCAGCCAGAAATGGTGTGAGAAGTGTGGGTGGAGATTTTTGATTTATTTTGTAGAAATTTTCAGAATTTATTACTGAATATGGGGAAGTTAATGCTTCAGTAGAACTTGCTGTCTCATTCTGCTGCTGTTGCAGCTTCTGGTTAAAAAAGATTTGTGATAAACTTCAGATGTTAATCTAGTAGCAAACATCAGCAGGTGAGCTTTTGACCTAATCTGTATAGTTGTATCCTGGAAATTGTATAGAATTAATGTTAGTTATATTTCAATTTTGCTGTGTAGGATGTTTGTAATTTAATATTAAATGGCATACAGCTTCACTGAAGAGGAAAATACAAAATGTTGCCAAGTTAGCAGTGAGGAAATAAAACCAGTAGGAAAAACCATAATCCCTGTTTATTGTGAAAGATCAGCTTAATTTAATTCATTTCTGATGCTTTTCAGTGAAAAGGCTAAGTATGTTTGAATATGTTCTCTCCCAGTTCCTTAAATCTTTGTGTAAGTGCAAAGAAAATGTATTTAAAACTGTAGGGAATATGTGTAAAATATGCTTGCTCAGACTTCCCTTTAAATAGTGGGGGTTTTAATGAACAAATATGTTCTATTGTTAAATATTGCTATAGAAATGTTATTTTAATGTCATGCAGAAGATTTGTCATGAAAAGTTCTATACTGAGTGTGACTGATTTTGCTGCTGCCTGGGAAAGTGGTGGAACCACCCCCCATAACTTTCAAGATGGCAAGGAATTTCCTGTATTTGGCAAAGTAGTCCAGATGCATAAAATTGTAGAACTACAAAATATGATTATACTTCTGGTAGGCAGCTGTGCAGAAAAAGGCATGCAAATCACCTGCAGTCAGTCTTAGGTTTATGAAGCATTTTCATGAGAAACTGAATGTACTGTAAGGATGGAGGACTTATCCCTGATGTTCTAACTTTAATGATAGATATGATTTTCAACCAATTTGATTCTTGGAATTTGTTATTAAAAGTGATTCAAGATGAACTGACAGCTTTGGAGGTGCAAATTCACCAACTGCAGAAGGCTTGGCTGTTTTGTACTGTTACAGCTTTTTCTTTAGAATTGATTTAAGCATAGTCTAAAGTCTAATGCAATACATCCTTTTTGCTTGAACACATCAAAGCAACAGCAGCGTTTTTCAGTTCTCTGTCAAAATACCCAGTTTTTTGAAAATTAAGCATTAACTCTATGCTCTTCGGAAAATTCTTGGTTTAAAATTACAGTTGTCTTTATGGTGAACTCTCCTCACTAACAGTTTGAAACCTCTCCATTTTAGGTTTTATGCATCTTTGTAAGAAAAGAGATACTGGAGTGTTCTTCATATTCTGAGTCAGGGGACATACAATCAACTAGGGTTGGAAAAGGCCTTTAAGATCATCAAGTCCAACCATTATGGTATGCTTGCAGAAGTCCTGCCATTTTTTTTTTCGCTGTAGCACATTACATAATGAGAAGCAAGTTTTATCATGCTTTCTTGCACCTTTTTGCTTTGAAACGTATTGTGCTGCTGCAAGTCTGGCAAACCTGCAGTAGCTGCTAGAAAATTCCCTGAAGACTTTTCATTCAGTTTTTATAGAATTCTGTAGCCAGGTCATTTATCTGAGGAGAAAGAAAGGAATAAAGGGAAAAAAAAGAGGTTAGGTGTGTGTGAGATCCAAACACAGACAAGGACTCTCTTCATTTAATTGTGGAGCTGGACTTGTCATCCTTGCCTGAACTCTCAAACTTCTATGAAAGACAACAATGGCAGAAAGGTTGTGGATGGCTGTTATTAAGATTTCTGGGAGACTGAGTTAGAATATAGGTTATTCAAATCTCTGAATAATACTTGCACAAGAGAATCATGACAAAGTTGTTGCTCTTTTTCTGCCTGTACCTTTATACTGTGCCGATTTGATAGAGGATACCTTGTCAGATTCAATGGTTTTAAAGATAACGTGTAAGGGAGCAGGTCTAGAATTGCTCAGTGAGCTTGTCTTTCCTTGTGACATTGATCTGCCTTAGAAGCTGTATTTCTCAATCTGTAGGTTGTTGAGCTCAGGGATAAAGCACCTCAAAGGAGATTTCTTTCTTGGTAGTAGAATGAAACTTTGAAATACATTAGCAGAATTAAGTAAAATTCTCATTGCCTAGTTTTTCACTTTAGCAAAATAAAGGTAGTAAAAGAAGAATCTTGAAAGAGAAGGAAGAAAGAATAAAAAATGCAGAAAAGAGGGAGCTGAATGAAGTAAGTAAATTGTTGTGTTTTGTTTGGCTTTTTTAATGAAGGAATTGTTCTGAATGAAGGAAGAAGAGCCAAGCTAATTTGCCATTCTAGTCTTGAATTATTTCTCGTGAAGCACTTTCTAAAGGTATTCTGAAGATACTGTGAGACTCCCATTGATCTGTAAAGGGTGGTACAGCATGCTGCTTCAGTGCAGTGAACATTATTGTCATACCTGACAGAAGGTGGTTGTAAAACTTCTGCCTGCAAATGGAAGTGTTTTGCAAAGATGATCATGTAACCTGCCCCCTTCCTCTTTTCTTTTTATAAGAAAAGTGTGCTTCAGCAGATATTTGGAGGTTGATCTTAAGTTCTTAAACTATCCTATCTGACTTTTCGGTCTGAAGCAGACTCTCTGGTTAACTGTAATCATAAACTAAGTTTTTATCTCATCACATCTCATTGCTTTCATCTGACTTCAGTCTCATCAGTTAAAAGGATTTAGTTGACTTCTCAGCTGAGTAGTTGGTCTTAAGTCTTTCAGTATCAGTTGCATGACCAGACCTGACCAATAGTAATGTTTTTGTTGCAGTCCCTGCTTGTAGGAGAACACCTCTTGTTTTAGAAGCACTTGATGACTGTGAAGGAATCAGGAGACTTGCCATGGATAAGCAAAGGAGCCTAAAAGAACTAAATAGAACCTATTTTCAAGGCATGGAGCTGTTTACCATGTTTTTTTCTTAAAAACCTTACCAACAGCCTTAGAGTTTAGCAGGAATAGGCATTTTTCTGTCAAGTCTCTCAAGATTACTCACGCTTGAGCATGGCAGTGGGAAGACTTACTGCATTTATGGATAAGCCTTTGATAACTTCATGATCAGAGGGAGTGTTGGAGGCTAGAATAAAATTATAAACCTTTAAATTGAGAATGACTTAATATAATGTTCGTACAAAGCTACTAATAATGCACTTATGGAAAGAAAACTGTATAAACTTGTACTGGCACATGTAGCCATCTGTTGGAGCAGGAGGCTGATACGGGAAAGGGCTTGAAAATATTTTTTTAATTTTTATTTTTACATGCTGTTCATATGGTTACAGAGAGGGATAGACAACAGATACAAATGGGTAACTAAGTAAAAGAGTGTGGAAACCACCTGTCACAGTTTCATGGGAGAGTGTTTATGTTCAGACGCTCTTCTCCACAGCTTTGCTGGTTACTGAGGAGCTGTTGCCTTGTGCCTGATGTTGGAAGCCACCTCTCCCACACCAGCACCTCTACTGATTTGCTTCTGTGTCCTCCTGCTTGGTCTATTGGAGGACCAATCCTCCTGCATTTGGGTGCAGCAAGTCTTGAACCAGCTTAATGGAAGCAGCAGCTTGGTTGTAATAGCAGGAGAAGCTTGAATGCTGTATGATATACCACTTTGTGGCAAACCTGAATGTAAAAAGGAAGAATTTATTTGCCAGGTTTTATTACTAACACGGTTACTGTATTTTGGGATATAAGTACAGAAATAGAGCAAAATGCCCCTTTAGATCAGCACTGTTGAGTTTCTGTCTCTTTTCATGTATGTTACAGGCTGTCAGGACTTCTGCATGACCTTTATCTGAGACCCTGTCCTTAGGTGACTCCTTCTGACAACTGTTGTCACAGAAGAGGGTTTTGCTTTGAGGGCATATGTAGGCTTTTATATACCTAAAATCTAATCTGTGTTCTCTTTAAAATCAGACCTTTTTTTTTCCAGTGGGAAGAGGAACATCAACTGCGGTGAACTGAAAACTCACTTTTCTGAAGTTGGGCTGTGCTATGAACAGGAAAAAGATACTAATTTTAGAAATGCTCAGCTCTGCCTCGCTGTGTCCAAGGCGCATACATTGATGTGCAGTAGTTCCTGAACTGCAGGATTGTCCTTGATTGAGGAAAATATGTTCATATTTAGGTACCAGTTTAGCAGAATAAATACGTGCTGTACTACAGGTCTGGTGGGGGGAGTGGTGTTGAGAGGAAAGAGTTGTATTAGCACTGTCCATAATGACTTCCAGTATAAAACTTTTTTTTCCTTGGTTCAGGTGTTTGAACTTCTTTTCAAAATTATATAATCTTGGGATTCCTTCTCCAGATCTCATCAGTTTGGCCTTTCTGTGAGAGTGTTTAGTTTCTCACTTGGCAATTCACCACAGACATTTAATCTGCTCACAGAGTTCAATGTTTCAGACAAACACAGAGAATTAATGTCAGAGCTTCCAGTTCAAAAATTCTTCCATCTGGCACTTCAGTGACCTTTTTGTATTTGCCTTCCATATGACAGAGACAGTTGGTTTAACATCAGCTTCGATTTCAGAAATAAAGCATCCATTTTTGGAGAGTGCCTTTGAGATGGGCTCTGAAAGATGTATGAGTAAGTTTGTGCTAGATACAGAAGGGAGCATATCCCTGGATACTATTTTCAGTCTCTGAGCTCTATTTTCAATTGCATTTGTTAGTTGATAGCTAGCTTTGCTAGTAATCTCTGTATCCAAATAAAGTTCAACAAATACTACCCAAGAATGTGAATTACAGTTCTGGGACACAGTTGATCCTATTACCCCTGGAGGTTACCAGAGGGAAAACAACAGGCCATCAGGACAGGAGAAGAAATGTCTTAATTTACCGTTATTTTAAACTCACATATTTCCTCCCTCCTTCTATGACCGATACTCTGTTTCTTGTCCTTTGGTTCTCCCCTCACTCCTCTTTATTTTTTTTTTGTCTCACGCAAGCTCTTGTCCTGTGCTGTTTAGCTGTGACCATCAAATGTTCAAGCCAAAGTGCTGGTGATTGCAGGGAAGGGTGAGTGTTGAAGGACCTCTTTCAAATTTGGGCCTGATTGATTGCAGTAGTAGGTCTGGTGTGAACTCGATGGTGATGTCATGCAGCATTGCATGCTCTACTTCTCCTTTCACAATTTTATTTGCTCCCTTACCTCATAACTTTTTCTTCCTTGATCTTTTCTCGGATTGTAGCTTTCTCACCAATTGAACTCTTTTCTTGACCTGTTTGTGTTTCTGCTTGTGAATGCAGCAGTCTTTTGCTGACCCTGTCTTCTCATGGGAGAAAAGAAAGAGCTGCCCTACTGCTTTGTTCTGCAATGAGAATTATTCTGCAGATAGTTGCGTTTTTATTTTAGACAAAGTTGCTTATAACACTCCAGAACATTCCCAAATTCTGTTTTATAAGTAACAAATGTCAAATTCCAGTGCTGCCAGAATCTGCAGATAACTTGTGCAGTTCTCAATTGCCATGGTACCAAAGCATGATAGAAAATAACATGCGTATAAAAGGTAATGAAAACTCATACCCAGATAGGATTTTTTTTCACTGAAAATTAATGCTGGCCTTATGCTCTCAGCAATTCAGGTGCTGGGTTAGTAGTCACTTGACTGTTTATGATTTTTTCTTTATATCTCTGTCAGCTAAATACAAGTGCTAAGAAGTCTTATTCTCTGTAATAATGAGATTGTTGTGCTACGTTCCAGAGGGCTTTTGCTTTACAAATTGTGATCTATATCTTCATAACATTTCACTTAAAAAAGCCCAAGTGCTTTACAAAGTTAATTAGTGCTCCCGCTTTCTGCTTGTGATAGGGGCAGGATCATTATTATGAACAGAAAAATGGGATTGTGGAGAGTTTAAGTGACTTCCTTACTTTAAGTCACTCAGTAATTTATTTTTGCTCAGTGAGTATTAAATCTTGGATTTCTAGGTATCAGGCCCTTTCCTGCTGCTTCCAGAATGGTACAAATAGGGGGAATTCAGATATTTTCTTCTGATTTTTCAGTCAGAATTTTGGATGTTCACTCTGCTATTTAGCCAACTCACCACTTTTTACTAAGATGTACACAGTAACAGTGAGTGGTAGAAAATAGTAGATGGATATTTTACATCAGTCCATAGGTAATGGATAACCCAAGTAAACACTGGTAGGACGTTAAATGTAGAAATTAAAAAGCAGATATAATGCATCTTCCTGAAAGATGTGAAGAGGTTCAGAGTAGTTTACACTCTACAAACATTTTTAGGTTTTTTATTCTGTGTGGTAGGATGTTTGGTCTATCATACCAAAGTTCGTGGTTCTTTGTTACTGAGGATATCTTTATTAATCTGAATAAATTCCGCTGATATGGGACATGACTTTTGCTAAGTACCTTAACAGATGATAAATTCAGGGGTATTCATGGCTGTCTTAAAATTCATGAACCATAACAGCTATAAATTAGTTACTTAAGTGATCACTCTTAACTCTTTAAATGCTATGTTACTTTAAACAGTAAATTAATTAATCCAGCAATCTTTGATTCTAAAAATCCTGTCTATTTGGGATCTTTAATTTTGCTGTCATTGATGAAGTAAAAGAAATCTTGCATTTAAACTGTATTGCAGTAATGACATTTGATAAACATATATTATTTTTTTTTTTTTAGCATTAATCCCAGATGCAGATTAAGGAATATTGCTTGAAATGCTGTAAGGTGATTCAAAGAGACATCTTTATTTAGAAATGGTTCTGTGAATGGTTATACTGATTGTCATTTGTTTAATGGGGCTTATTATGGGACTTTACACATGGAGAAAAAATACAGTTCTTGTGATTTCAGTCTCTTAACTTCAGCAGTAGTCTTTATGAGGACAAATCAGTTATTTGCAAACATTGTCTTGAGATATAAATACTGTGATGTTAGGATGGGGGTTGTAAGAAATTGTAGCCTAGTGATCCATACTGACGTAATGATGACTAAGCCTGTTATCAGAAAGCAGTGTTGGGATCTTCTCAAATTGGTTGTGAGACTGGGTAGGATAAAAGGGGGAAAAAAGACTGTCACAGCTCTTTTATTGTCTGTCATTCTAATTCTGATTGGAATCAGATTTCCAGAATTTCATTTCCAGAATTCCATTGTCTTCCAATTCTGATCAGCAAGTAAGAAAGCTTCCAAGTTTACACTATATTATGCTTGGAACTTCAAAGTGTCCTTTTTGTAATGTTCTCAGTGTGTGGTAATGGTTCTTTTTACTTTAAATAAATACAAAGCGCATAGAGAAACACTAGAATAACTTTTAATACCAAATGCGCTAACTTTTGTGGGGTTGCTTTTATTTTGAATTTCTTTGGTATAATCTGTGATAGCTCAAGTAATGTTGGAATTACATGAATATTCTGATTTTCTAGATAAGTCCTCCTTTTGCTATTTCTTTCAAAAGCAGAGAAGAGCTCTTCATGCAACTGCAAAGTGGCTGTTTGTGCTGAAGGTTTTAAGTAGCAAAATTACTTCTGTCTCATCATCCCTCTTTTTGGCATACCTTTTTAGTCAAGACTGAATAAACAATTGTGGAAAAAAATAAAAAGTGGGTGTATTTCAGTCATCAGATGTGGAGAATGTATGAGATACCAGTGGTGGCTCTGGTGACTACTTGGTATATTGGCATACTGTATGGCAGTGGAGTGTGAAACGACTTGGGGAAATACAGTTGTGTATTTAACAATACTATCTTTATGTTCATGGAGAGGTGCTTCTGTTGGAACATACCTGGGATGACAAGCATCTTTTCTCCAAGGCTGGGGTCGGGGACTGTCAACTACTAATACTCTTACCACATTGGGTAGGAACAGTTGTTATTTTCAGATTAAATCCTTTCCCATAAAGACACCAAGTCTCTGGACGGCTTCTAAGTGCCACCTTGGAAGTGCTTTTCCAAACAGTAATTTCAAACACAAAACTCTCCAAGTTTCTATAGGACCACTCTGTTCCCTGGAGAAGAGCAAGACTCCGTCTAAGGGAGATTGGGTTTTTGAGTCTAATTGTGGTTTTCCAGGACTTTCACCTTGGAATCAAAGCAGAGACTTGGGGGATGAATGCCCTACATGTAAAGTTCTCTTGTGGAGATGCATGGAATGCATGCACACCATTGCCATGGTTTTGCTTTGCCTTTTTTCTATGTAGGGAAAAAAAAAAAATATATATATATATATTTAATCATCTGTCCCTTTTCCCTTCCCCTCTGTCACTGCTTTCTCCAATATCTGTTTTTCAGCATGATTCTCTGAGGTGCTGCTATTGGGATTCCTGCCAGGTGGGAACTTCAGTGGCAGAAAGCAGTCATAACCTCTCTTAAATTTCATGTCTGGGGCCACATAAGTGCCCAAGTCAGAGGTGGTGAATTGCCCAGTGACTTCCTTGAGCCTTTATTCTCTGACATGAGGTTTGGAAGGATGGTAATGTCTGCTTGAACAATCCTTACATGACAGTTTTTTACTGTATTACCTGTTCCACTTGTAATAATCTGTTGTTTTAAATGTGTGAGGCACTGGAATGGGTTGCCCAGGGAAGTTGTGAATGTTCCATCGCTGGCGGTGTTCAAGGCCAGGTTGGACAGAGCCTTGTGTGGCATGGTTTAGTGGGAGGTGTCCCTGCCCATGGCAGGGGGGTTGGAACTAGATGATCTTCAGGTCCTTTCCAACTCTAACTATTCTATGATTCTATGTATTAAGTTGATTGGCCTAGTTTTAAATCTTGTTTACTATAAAGGAGAAAGCATTAACAAAGATCCTCTGCTCTCCATATAAGATCTGCTGTCAGAAATACCTCTCCTGAAAGTGGTAACTGTGATTTCATTGCACCACTTTCAAAAGCCAAATAGTTTCTGAAATAGTTTGTGCTTCTGAAAGTTAAGCTTTGAATGCAGGTTGTGGTGGGAGAATGTCAGTAACTCCTGAAGGGTAAAGAATCAAAGTGTTGACATATCTGAGTTTACTTTTATGGCAAAATTTGTTAAAGAAGCAATAATTGAAAGTGTGTAATGTCTCATACTGTTTGCTAGGCAAAAGTTTCTTTAAATGGGTGTCGCATTCATGCTGAAAAGTTCTTGCCTCCTCTTTCTCTTGACTGCATTTTATAAAGCATAATTGTCATATTATTAGTTGAGAAACCAAGATATTACCTGTGTTGTCTCTACATACATTTCAGGTAGGAATCTATAATAGTTAAGGTGCCATTAATCACGTTGTCATGTAGCAGCAGTTTTACACTGTGGTGGCATTTACAGCATCTCAGTGAGTGTCTGGGCTCCACTGTCTTAAGTGCAGCATTGCATAGATTTATAGGGCAAGGGTAAGGAGGGATGATGAATTATACAGATTGACTTCCAATATGTCATGAGCTCTTAAACTTGTTTAACTTATTTTATTTGCTCTGTTAACTGTAGGTAGATAAAGCAAATATTCAACAAAACCGTCTAGTTTTAAGGGTGTACTGGCAAGAGATATTTTCCACTGCTTTCTAGACTGTAATTTTCAATGGAGTGCATGGGGGTTGTTCTGTGTGTAGAATGAGTAAAATAATAGCCCCCACTCTGAAGAACCTTTGGTTTATGTAGATAAAACAGATGAAAAGCAGCAAAAAGAAAGGTCCTGTCCTAGAGATGGCAGAATTCTGACTAGCCCAGAGTATCAAATAGGAGCATCTAGAAGTGACTGAAGATGATCCTGTGTCCTTTGTGATAAATACTACGCTTTAACTGAAAAATGGTCCTCACTCTTACACAGAAAGAAAGCTGAAAATAAGAGGGTGGGTTAGTCTTCTCCTGACTACCAGCGAGGAACTTGCAGGTGGTGAGCAGGGGTTTACAGATCTAAAAGCTTCTGATGCTAAGTAGTTGTGTATATCACTTGAGAGGCTGAAATTCGTAAGAATCACTTTTGTTATGCAGTACAAAGAAAAATGATACTTAAAAGGCTGAATTAGTGTAATAAAAAAATTCAGACTTTCTAAAAGTGATCTGGTCTTGATGGTGAAATGTAAGATCATTTGAATGCTCAGGCAGACCTCCAAAATACATTGTGCATCAGTCTTTCTCAGTACACTGTTGCTTTGTTGCACGATAAGTTACTATAGAGTAATTTCTGCTATTAGCTTTAGTACAGGAGTGTCAAATCAGCATACCCATTGCCCAGGGGCAAAGGCAAGGATATTGTGGTAGCTTAGCTCCTGCTGATGGAGGGAAACCTGAAATTACCACCGAGTTTACTGCAACCTTAAGCTGTGTTTTTGACCTGCTCCTTTCAGATTTCATAGAGCAGTTTCAGCACAAAGTTGGGCTTGACCTGTCAATGACAATGTAAAACAACTGCTTAAATATTGTTTATCTTCAGAGTTTTATGGACAGGGCAGACAGATTGGAAATCTGTACACTTCAACAACAGTATAAGGTCAGCTCTCTTGCTGTGGTCAGTGGTCATTTGGAAAGAATGTTTTATTTCTGCTAGGGAACTATTGATGTAGGTGAGAGAGAAGTGATGAATGAAACCCCTTGCCAGTGCTGGCAGGAGAAGCGCTGCAGTTGCAGAGCAGGCACAGGAGCATGGGGAGCAGCCCCTGCTTTTGCACTTCCCTGCAGTGTTCCCTCTTTTCCTCTAGTGATGCTGGTGTTTAGCCTGTGCATCTACTGTTTGACATCTGAGTGGGGGACTGCTATACTTCTTGGGTTTAGTCATTCGAAGATGACTGTGAGATTTTCATCCTACTGCAGATTCAGTCAGGTGACCTGAAGATTGAAGTGTCTTCCTTTAGTATCTAAATCCAAACTTTTACTGCTTCCAGTAGAGATGATCAATAGCATGTCTTGCATTTTTAAATGAAATGCTTTCTTGGCCCACGTTAAGAGCTAGACATGGGGATTTTCCAGTGGAAAAAGAAACTAGAAGCAGCACTCATGGCATTATTTTCTATAGTTTGTTTATAACTGTGGATTCCAAACATTTTAACTGGCTACAAGTGGCCTTTGATAATTTGAAAGGAAGCCAAGTATAGCTTTTTAACCTTTCCTCCCTATGTCCTGCCCCTATTTTGTAGATCATAGGCTTTCATAGGCTGAGTAATACTTACTGATTTATTTGCATCTATGTTGATTAAATGAAAATGAAAGCACTGCTATTTTAATAATAATTTCAGCTTATATTATGTTAAAACATCGTTGTTGGTAGAAGGCATTGCAACAATATGGATCTGGAGACAGTGGGAAGTATGTGGGTGCATGTCTGTGCATATGAGTTGTTTTAGGGAAAAGAAGCCAATTAATTTTACAAGAAGGCTAATTAAAAATTCTTTGTGCACCAGTTCTTTATCTTTTCTCTCTGAAGTAATAGACCAAAATTACATAATTGCCTTCATTTTGGCCGGAGAGGGAATGAAGTGAGGCTGTTCCTTTTCTCAGTTAAATGCCAGTTAAATTTTAGTCTTAGGAAAGCCACCTTAATGCGAAGAAATGTGAACCCTTGTAAAGCTAGTAATGTCCTTCATTAGAATTGACCTGGTGTATGATCGTTTGGCCAGATGGCACTGTGCAGGAAACGTACTTTAAGTTTTTAATGCACAAAAGAAATCTTTGATCTACTGTTACAGCAGATCATCAGACCCACAAAACATAAAAACTATGAGGTGTAGTCACCCAGCGTTTCTAGAAACAGTTGAAGTAAGATGGATATCAAGGCACAGAGTTCCTCCAGGGGAATGGCAAAAACAATTTATTGAAGATGTTTGTATTGGATACACTTCGTGTTATGGGGAAGGAGTCCTGTTAAATGGTAATGGTAAATACTTATTTTTCTTATTTGATGTTAACTATTTTATGATGGCAAGTGTTCCAAAATGCTTTGATTGTAGGTGTTTGGATGGAACATCGTGCTTCTTTCATTTTATGTATGTGAACAATGCAGTTGACAGCAAATTAAAACTGTCTATCCTTAAATACTTTCAAACATTATGGAAAAAGTACATTTCAGATTCTTTTGATTTGCTTTATGATTTAAGGATCCTCTTGGGACTGCCTCCATCACACTTCATAGCTTTCCCTGTAGCCTGAAGGCTAAAATTATTTCTTTTCTTCCAAAGTAAAATTTCAGTCTCTTATGGGTAAAAACAGAGGCCGAGGCCTTGAATACAACCCCCCACCAACTGTGCAATTTAAAAATAATGTCTTATATGTTGGAATATATTAAAATTAAGGACCAAAATGTACATGACTGGAGTATATAAACTCACTCATTTAGTTCTTTCTAACTAGCAGTAGCATATTTTGGTATTTCAACCAGCAAGTTGCAGTCTTTGAGGCTTGTCAGAGTCATACCTCCCAGTAACAAAGAACTGAACTTCTGTGCTTTAGTATGTCATTAAGCTGCAGTCTCACGTTTCAGTGCCAGGGAATTGATTTACTTGTTTGATTTTCTGAGACATATAGTGATAATAATAATAATAATATTTTATAAGCATTATTTAAAAATACAGTAATATACCAGTATTGGATCTTTGGCAGGCCAGCACTGAAGTGTGTACACAAACTACCATCATTTATTTTAGTTTAGTCTCATCCAATTTTAAATAAATGGAAATCAATACTGCTTCAGGGTATCAGTGGCTAGCTTGGAGAAAGAAGTGAAGTGGCATTATTGCTAAGACCACATTGTACAAAGCCCCATAATGTATGAATTTTATGCGCATTCCTCTTCTGTCTTTCTTTTTCAGGATCTTTTAGTGTACTTTGCAAAGATAGGCTTTTTATTGTTATGACTGTGGTGCGTCTCCCCTGTGTAAAATGCATCCCTATGTAAAATGTACGTATTGTTTGCAATTTTAATGTAGAAACAGAAAGCAAATGCTTCTGAAGTCGAATGCCTTTTTGGTGCTGGCTGATGTATTGACGTGGATTATAAACCTTGGATTGACATGAACTTTAAGCCTGTTAGAAGCAATGAATGCTCTTTTTTCCTTTCAGATATGTGTCACAAAGATGTCTACACGGAACTGCCAGGGAATGGATTCAGTGATCAAACCTCTGGATACAATTCCTGAAGATAAAAAGGTCCGGGTTCAAAGGACACAAAGTAGTTTTGATCCATTTGAGAAACCAGCTAATCAAGTGAAGAGGGTTCATTCGGAGAACAACGCTTGCATTAACTTCAAAACTTCATCTGCAGGAAAGGAATCACCTAAAGTCAGGCGGCATTCCAGCCCCAGTTCTGTAAGTGCACAGTCCTCACACCTGCGCACATGCCACATGGTGGAATTAATAACAGTAGATAAACATTTTCTTGTTTAAGAAGGAATTGATTACTTGGAAACAAACCAAAAAACGAATGGCTGCCATGAAAGATGTTTCCCATATATATTTGTACTGCTATATATAAAATGGAATAAGAAAATAGAATTTGAAAAATAATATATTTTTAAATTCCTCTCAGATATTAGTTAGGTCGTCTGATGGGATTTCTAAGCATTTTCCTCTCCTGGTCCTGGTATGGCATTACAGCTGCTCTAATGTTTATGCTGCAAATTTTGCAGAGTGTTGCTTATTTGTGAAGCGGAATTCTTCCCCATGAAGTTTAGGAAACCACATGAATTGCCTGTTTTATTTTTAGATTTAGGTTTTAAAGAAACAGATCAGATTTGACAGATTTTGTTTACACTTTCAAATTCTCTTTTTAAAATCAAGTAGTAAAAATAATGTTTATTTCCGTGTCAGGAACTTTGTGTGCCTGAGAGAGAGAGAGAAGGGAGAGAAACAACTTAGAAGCGTTTGGCAACACATCATCATTGTTGTATTATTCTCAAGTGTTTTGAAAGAAACTAGATAAATAAAATGTCATATCTTTCATGAGTAATGCCCAGAAGGGGTTTCTCCCAAAAGACCTTCAAAATTACTGAGAAGCTATTTCTGTTATGCTTTGGCAAGGAAAATCCATAATAATGTGACCTTTGAGTTGAATACTAAGGGATCTAAGCAGAATGGATCTAACACTTCAAATCTTAGTTGGTGTGAAATGCCTTAAAAGGTTGATTGCCTCTTTTTTTTTTAATTCTCTTTCTTCTTTATTTTTTCTCTATCTTCTGGACATCTTCTGTCCTCCCTACAGAAGTTTGACTGAATCCTGTCAGACTTCCAAGAAGAAATGGCAGAGCTTCATTTTCTGTAGATGAGCTTTGTTTAACCCATGTGATTTTACCCATAAGATGTCAAGCCTCCAGGGGACCTTCCTTTTTAGAAAAGGTTACATTTTAAAATGTAGCCATCTGTAGCAAAAGCAAATCTGCTTTTTCATCATTGCCTGGCATTATTTAGCTGCTGCCAAAGATGTCTCTGGTGTGTTCCAAATAAGTCTGTGACAAGGAGTTCTTACCAAAAAACTTTTACAGTCATTAAGGATGAATGGAGTGGTTTGCACTGTGCATGATGTCTGAATGTTGTTTGGCACCACTACCACTCAATTTAGGTGACATTTTTTTATTAAGTCTTTCCTGAAGTGTTTTTGTGGTATAATTCACTTCCTACCTCTGATGTTCTTATCTTTTTCCTGTTAGAAGTTATTATTAATTTCTGTTAATGCTTTATTAACTTATTTTCTATTAAAACTCAAAGAATTTTAGTTGCTTTGTTTCTGGAATTTTGAAGTAGACTTTTTGAAACTCTTATTGGCATCTTGTACTTTTCGAGCAGACTGATACTCTGCTTCATCCATTCAATCTCATATAACCCCAGTATTTTTTTATGTAGATGATGTTAATGCTTCCTCTCCTAGTATGCAGGTGGTTAGAGCCCTAGCTAAACAAACACTTTTGTTAATCTTCTGCTATGGTGACTCACACAGACTTGCTGAGGACGTCTCGTATTAAAGTAGGTGCACAAGAATTTCCTGAAATACAATTCTTATTTCTCAACTTCCTGTAATTCTCCCTGATTTTTATAGCTCCGTTCAGTGAAGTCAGTTCTTCCTTCTGCTTGGAGGCATTGTTAGTAATTTTTGACTCTTCCTCACAAGGAGTGATCCCAAGAGCACCTGGCTAGGAATAACTTGTGGAATACTGCTAACATTCATGACAAGGGAGATGGAGGAGAAGAAATTCACATCAAAAGGTGATTTTAGCACTCTGATGATTGCAGGTCACACCTGGTTCTGCCCAGCAGACCTAAGTTCTTATGTCCAAGGCAGAGAAATGATCAAGACGTTCCTCTTCCTCCAGAGCCTGAATAAGCTGCCCCAGACAGGAG
>JAOEHX010064522.1:0-36736 GCA_025448015.1 Bolborhynchus lineola | reverse complement strand
CTTCTCCTTTTTCTTCTCCTTTTTCTTCTCCTTTTTCTTCTCCTTTTTCTTCTCCTTTTTCTTCTCCTTTTTCTTCTTCTTTTTCTTTTTCTTTTTCTTTTTCTTTTTCTTTTTCTTTTTCTTTTTCTTTCTCTTGGTGGGGGTGCATGCATGCATTTTTTGTGTTGTTATTCCTTTTTTGGCTTTTCTTCCTTCCCAGTAGCAGGAGCTTTGTTCTATGATTAGTATCTTGATTGGCAGA
Source organism: Bolborhynchus lineola (assembly GCA_025448015.1). NCBI lineage: Eukaryota > Metazoa > Chordata > Aves > Psittaciformes > Psittacidae > Bolborhynchus > Bolborhynchus lineola. The sequence goes on along the minus strand of JAOEHX010064522.1, from coordinate 36,495 downwards.
TAATGGAATTGAGCCACAGTCTCTTAAGTGAAAGAGCTTGCTCATTTCCCATTGCATCTGGCTGTATTTCATAGTATTATAAAGAGATTTTATTTTGCCTGCGTAAAAAAAGCCAGTAATTGAATTCATGCTAAAATATTTATTTTCCTGCTCATCCTGTCCAAAAGTAGCAGATGGTTCATGGTGTTTAAAACTTTGAATGATATTTGTAACGTTAAAAAAAAAAATAATCTGGATGGCTTTTGATTCAGCATTAATACAAAGTGGAAGGCACCATTATGAAAATGGTTTGCAAAGGAGTAGGGCCAGTTACTTCCCTAGAGCAGATTCAGGAATATTTTTACTATGGGAAGCACTTTAGACAGTGCAAAAGTTGAAGCAGCTGCAGAAATAAGGGCATGCAGTGCTGTCTCACTTGATGACTAAACCTCTTCCTCCTCTGGCACCTGTGGTGTAATATTTTATGTAATATTGCCTCTCCCGATACTTAGCAGTTGTCAGAAAGGCGGTACAAGCAGAAAGAGTGGGATACTGTCCTCATCACTGTCAGTAGGATGTCATGGTGCCACACACACACACAAAAAAACCCAAGAATCCCACTGAAGTTTAAGTGCATCTTCTTTTGTGTGAATTTAGCTGAAGTGGCCGATTAATTCTGTCAGGTAATTGATCTTTATGCCCTACTTTTACTGTAAAGTACAGAGCTGGCATTTTTTCAACTTCTGGCAAGCTCAAAATTATGGTTACTCCTTAGGAGAGGATAGTGGTGAAACAGACTCTAGAGCAGTTTCTGCAGGCAGCAGGGCAAAGTATGTAACATAGGAGTAGAGAGTGGCTGTGTAAGAGCAGGACAAAAAGCCTGTCTTGCCCAGTACAGGTCCCCTAGCAAATGCTCAGTGAAGGAGTTTAGCAAATATTATATATTTTGAATGATCTGTCCTGTGGATAACTTCCCTGCTTCTGGCAGTCACTGTCTCAGGGCTTGCCTTGATCAGGGGTTGCAACCAGGCCATAGTATTTAGTAGCACCTTAGAGACCTGGACTCCAGGAATTTGGCTAATCCATTTTTTAATCCGCTTATTTTTCAGCTTGTGTAATATCCCATTGTGCTCTGTGGAAGAAGTGACTCTTGTCTCTTTTGAACTTGCTGTATCACCATTTCTCTGGATGCTTCCATTTCACCGATAGCAAAATCAGCAAACAATAGTTTCATATTCATCTTCCCACACTCATGATCTTACAGACCTCTTAAAATACCCCTCTGCCATCTTCCCTCCATCCTCAGTTGTCTATACCTGTAGAACATCTTCTGAAACAAAGCAGTTTTTCTTATTTTTGATACCACTCTTTTTGAGTCTGTATCCTTGAGATGAGATGGTCAGAGCAGTGCTGGAATCCTTGATGTTGGTGCACTGGCAACACAGATGGAGATGCAACGAGAGTGCTATAAGAGAGCTCATCCCTAAATATTTTTCCATAGAAGGAACAGAGATATCAGTAATAACCATCCCTGTTTTAAAAATAGATCCTGCCTGTGGCTACTTGCTGAACTGATTTGTCATCTTGAGAGATTTGCAATGATATGATTTTCTTATGCATTAGGTAAAGAAACCTTAGATGTACAAAATGAGAGATGCTCTAAACTGCCTTTAAATTCCCTGCACTCAGAATAAGAAGCCCAAAAAATATTAAATACTTGAGTTGCTTATTAAGGACAGTGTTTTTATCTGCCTTATCTTGATTTAAATTGAATGTGTCATGTGGCATTAAGCAAAATGTGAGTTGTATCTTGAAAGACAGAATAACTCATAAATAGTATAGCCGTAAGCCTGTTGATGGCTTACTTATAACCAGGCAAATCTAATATCCTACTTAGCTGTAGGGTATGTGATTTTCTGTATATATCCCTACTCCTGTAATTGTTTGTAGTAGAGGATGGTGAATTTGGCAGTTGCCATGAGCTCATTTTTTGCCTTACTGCAGTTAATATAGATGAATATATTTTTAAGAATTCTTTGAAATGTCGCTCATATTTTGACTGTTTTCTGAATATGATCTTCTTATGGCAGAGAGAATCTGTGGAGAAAATGTCTACGGGCCAAAATATTTGTTGAATTACAGACTATTTATCACTGAGTTTATCTTAAAAGATCTAAATGAAGCTTCAGATTTTTTTTTTTTTTTGGCGAGTCTCAGGAAGTTACACAACTAGATATGAAATTTCTTGCAAAGTAAAGTACCTCATAACAAATGGCTTTATTGAAATTTGCTCAGGAATATTTAAAGGAGAATGTCAGGAAAAATGATATTGTAACCATAGTCTAGCTTCTCTTGTCAGGAGAGGAGACAAAAAGTATATTTCAGAAGCAGTTGCAAGGATTCATATTAGAAATAACATTATGTCCACATATATATATTTGAAACGAGTATGAAATGCTCAAACAAGAAATAAAATATTAACAGTGTAACTTCCGGTTATTTGAAATGCTTCTAAATAAAACACCTGAATATGGTAGAAATAATTCTATGAAATAAAATTAACAGTAATAGTATAGCTTTTAACACTTCTGAATAAAAAATCTGAAAATATACTGATAAATTCATGGACCTTTCCTAAGTACCAGCATTTGCTGACATCAGAAACTGTTTTGTGGTATATCATCTGGTCAAGTTTTATAAATACCTTGAGGAATAAATCACCAAAACCTTTTACTCATCTTAAAACAGCAGAAGGAAATAATTGACAGCAAAACAGGAAGGGGTACTTCTAGGCAATGATTTAAAGTAAGTTGCAGAGCATGACTTTACCCTGAGAATGCCTTAGGAGTCTCAAAGTTTTTATGTAGACTACTGCTACTTTTTTTAGTAAATTAAAGTGATTGCAATTAGATGTGGTGTAAAGTCACATGAAATGCACACGTACAGATAGAAAACATTTAAAAAGTTGAAAAGAATTCTTTCTGTCAGACATTGCTTAACTTCTGGCTTTAGTTTTGAATGCACCATAGCCCCTTACATCAATAGGACCATGGTGAGTGTAAATTGCTTGTATATGCCTGTACCCTTAATCAGATGTAACACCTACTGGTCAGTGGCATATGTCAGTGGTGGAGAAAGTGTTAACTCTATGCTTCATTTCTGTGCTACAGAATAAAACCTAGGAAAGCCAGGGGCTGGGAATTAGAAGAGGAACCCAAGGTGGGTTTCTCCTTTCATGTGCCCTCTTTATCATGAAGCAGCATGTCAGGGTCCAATTGGAGAAAACCCCAGTGCTGGACCCTGATTCAGTTTGTGATCCCAAGAGTGAAATTAAGACACAAACAAGGTCAAGTACCATAATTGGGTAGTTCATTTATTACAAATTACAAAAAGACAGTTATTATAAAATAAGAGAAATTACTGTAATAAAGGGGATAGTGATAGGACAGATTGGAAAAAAGGTAGAAAATGAAGAAAGCATTTGGGGTGCAGAAAGAGAGATAGTCACCACTGTGGATCCAGTGGTGTTCTGGGGATCCATTTTCATTGTCATTGATGGTGGGAGTTCTTCAAAGTTCGTAGTCATATTGCGCAGAGTGACCCCAAGGATCTGTCAATGGTGGGTGTCCCTGTGGAGGAATCCCTCTGGAGTCCCCTTGAAGGTACCCTGTGGGGTGTCTTGTTCAGTTGCCCTCATGACGATGTCTCATGGAGGGTATCCCTCAGGGTCCATAGTAGTCATAGGTGGAGAGCATCCTCACAGAGATGTCCTTCTCGAGTCATCCTCGTGGCAATGGCTCCCCGGCGATGTGCCTTTGGTGATTACCTGTTCCCACTTTCATAATGAATTGGAGGGAGTACCTCTGTTCTTCATGTCACATATTCCACTTTCCTGGTGGACCAGTTTTCCTGGTCTTGCAGACAGCTCTTCAACCGTATGTGTCTGCTGCAATTCTTGGGATAACGAGTAGCATTTCTTCACACCAGTCCTTGAGGTAATGGATGAAAGAGTCAGTTTTTTCCCACTCATCCCTCAGGCAGTGGATGGTGGAGTCCCCATTCAGCTCCTCACACCCTTCTCCCAGGCAATGGATGTTGGAGTCTTACCTCAACTCTTCCCACCCAACTCTGAGATAAAAGATAGGTGGATTTCCATCTCAGCTCCTCAGACCAGTCTTTGAGACAATGGACAGTGGAGTCTGATTTCAGGCCAGTCTCTCACACAGCTCCAAATAAAACATGAGGCAGCTCTACCTATGAATGCCCATTTCTCGTGTAGAATGTCTTTCTCCTTGATTAATGGCACATTTCCCAATGATTTATAACTACGCCTGCATTCAGTTGGCATCAGAATAGCAAAGAAAAAAAAATAAAAGGTTTATTAATACGGAACCTATACAGCTACTTGTTAGATTTTGCTCAGATTCCCATAAGAATTCTTATGATTTCATCATAAGAAGCAAATTATGTCCAAAACACAAAGGGCCAAATAAAGGTTCAGCACTGGGAGGTATAAACCACACTGAATGTCTGGCTTGAGTCTGAGACCATGGCTTTCAGTCATTGACACTCCTGTACTACCCTTGCTTTATTCTGCTGATACAGCCTGGGCTTTGTGTCTTGTCTGGTGGGAAATGTGTCTTGTCCTTCTTCTCAGCACAGGAAATATTTTTAATTTTAAATATTTTTAATCAGCATTAGCAGAGCTGAAGAGGTGTTTTAGGGGGGCTTCAGATGTGGCCTTTACAGGGCATCAGTATTTTTCTACTAGATTCTTGAACTGACATTTAGACACAAGAAAGAGGATTTTACCAAGTGCTTGGGTGACCTGAGTCATGGCAGCCTCCATTGCAGCAGGGTGCCTAGATGCACAGTCCCACTTGCCTGATCAACTGCTCTACAGAGGTCTGGCTTGCTGGGTAAAGAAAAATTAAATTGAGCTGGGGACTGGAATTATATTTAAATATAGTGAGGTGCTCAGTAAGTGAGCAGACACCTTTGAATGTGCTCCATTGTACCTTTCTTGACACTTCTAGGGTTCTGTCCTTGGTTTCATTTACCCATGGGATTATAACCTCTGTGAAGGCATCTACTGTTGTGTGCCCAAACTCATTGTACAGGTGCTGGGTTAGGGTATAAAGGTGCTCTCAAAGACACCCCTCAAAGGAGTGTCTGTGACATTTACCTGCTATGAGAAGCAGGTTCTGTACTTGTCGCTGGTGTCCTCAGTACCTGTAGGAAAAATCTTGGAAATAGCTGTGGGAAGCCCCTCTGCTTTGTCATCTGCAGGCAGGCCCAATAGATTAGAGGGGCCTTAATGTAGCATTATATTTTTTATATCACTGGGAAGGCTGACAGTAAGAGGCTTATGGGACAGCTATTTGCACTGGCACTAGTGTCTACAGCTTTCCAGAGATTTTGCAAGTGTGGAATTAGGTGCCTGTGTGGGAATTTAAGTCTTGGAAAATCTGGAACTAATATTTTCAGGAACAGTTTTGATTACAGTGTATTTTAGTCAGAAAGAACTGAGCTGCTTGTAGTTTTCTTGGCCGAGTTAACTGAAAGTAGGGCTGGAATAAGAGAGTAGAAAAAGATTTGTTGTTTGCCATTGACAGTGCTGTCATTGCTAGCCTTAGTCATACTGTGCAATGTTTTGATGCCACAGAGGTAAAAGCAGTACAGTAACTACTCTGACCTGTATCTTTCCCTATTTAAAAGTTAATCAGATCATCAAAATTATTTAAACACCAAATGTCTTCTTCATCTGTGAATTCATTGTATTAAAGAACTTTGCTCTGTTTTATTTCTGATCTTTACATTTCAGTTGTTTGTTCATTTATATTAATTTTCTTAGGGAGATGCTTGAAGTCTGCAAACGAACAAAGAAGGATGGATGTCAGAAGTTTGCCTTTGACACTTTTTTTAGTTGATGTTAATTTTTGAGCCATTATTCAAGCAGCTGTCCAGGTCAAGAGTTCAAGCATGCTTCTTCTGTGCCACTTGCACTCCAAGACTGCAGTGAAGGAAAGAAGTCTGCAAAGTATTAAGCATTTGGCAGTGCCTTCCAGTTGTATTAGGTTATAACTGCATCAATTGCATGATTAAGAGGAAGTGACAGGTAAGCAAAATGAGAACAAAAGGCTCATGCTGTTAGAAACAAATGTCACTGTGTCATACATATACTAATATTCTCTGTAAACATACATACCAGAGAAGAGGATGTGAGAGAGGGAACATCTGTGTATTTTTTGATTCATATTCATGTGTGTTTTTACAGTACAGAAGCTGAGATTGCATGAGGGCAAAGTAAGTGTGTCCTCCTTGTGCCAATCCATGGCTGGGAGAGCAGAGAACTGCTTATCTGTTGTTTCAGAATCAGTCATGCCAAGCCTACAGACTGCTTTCAAAAGACCTCTATTTGGCGGAGAGCCACAGAATGCACCACATATTTCAGACACAAGTCATGCAGAGGCAGAAGACGGTGAGGTTTCTCGGACACTCCACCATTACATTGCCAGGTGAGACCTAGAGCTGAGTGTACAACAGGACAGGTTGGTACTATTGGTTTCCTGCTTGTGTCCTTCCTCCCATATCTTGAAATTTTAATTTAGCAGCAGAAGACAAGAAGGACTGCCATTCTGTTAGTCACTGAGCAGGGGCATGATGCCTGAAATTTTGAAGGTGTGGTTATTCCATGTTGTTCTCTTGACTCATACAGCAGTGCCGATCCTAGCCCTCCAGTTACCCTTATCAGTGTTGGTGTGGTCTCCCATAATAGTGTTTGTGGGAGAAGAGTTCCATTTATATTTTTAAAATATCAGAACTTTTTTATATATGGTCATATATGTACCTTATGTGAATGAAAGTGAAAACATGAAAAAGCAGATATTGCAAGTTCAGCATTGAAAGTAAAGCAACATTCAGGACATAAGATCACCTAAGTAACATTAATTCCCCTGTCTGTTTCTAACCAGGCCTGTCATACACTGTTAATGGTTTCATTTGCAGAGGAAAAAGAATGGTCTTCAATACTGGGAATTCACACAAGATGCTCTCATAAATCCTAAAGAAGAATGGCATTTTGCATCCTTGAGATGCCCAAGTTAAGTACATTTGGAAAATATATAGACTAGCTTGAGCCTGTCTTGTATTTCCACATGTATGAAATGAAAATGCCATTCAGCTTTCCTGCTACTAGATATAAAGTTTAAATCTCTGTGTATCATTCACTCATAGACCCTTTGGAAGGCGTTTTCTTGTGCTGGTAATAGCAGTCAAAAGATTTGTGCTGCTCCTGGAAAGGGTATTTCCATTTCTGTATATTTATAGTGATAAAGCCACCAAAAGACAAAGCCAATACCTCCCATTTGGCAAGTATTTAATATGTGTGAAAAGATGCAAGGAAGATCTGTTTTTATTTACTACTTTTTTGAACTTACTAATTATGTGGCCAGAAAATCAAGACTGATGACAACTCAAGTGGCAAAGGAGAAAAATTTTCTGATTTCTTTTCCCTAAAGAAAATGGATATTTTTTATTGCCATACCTGCTTACAGATGGTTTGAGACTGGCTTAAGTACCTGATGCTGACACACTACAGCTGGTCAATCAGGGCTAGGTTAGGGATATGTTTCTGATTGCAGTAGAAGTTAGTGGCTGAGCTTCTCTTTATTTTGCACCAGGTGTCTGAGTCTGCAAGTTCATATCTTGGAATGCTGTATTGATTAACATTGTACAAGATATGTGTATCTTTTTTTCTAGCAAGCATACCTGTACAAGTCAAATATTAATGCCTAGGGTATTCTGTAAATAGCATTCATAATCCTGTTCTGAGACAACTTTCTGTGAAGCCATTTTCCACTCTGTTTCTTAGAGAAAAACAAATATATAACAGAACGCTGAAACTCCTTTCCAATATTTCATTTGCCAGCTTTCAAGCATCATCCTGGGAGCAATGAGACAAGAAAAGAGTCTTTTCTTCCTTCAAGGTCTGCAGTGAACAGTGTAAAGCCACGCACAATGGATTTGAAGAAGCTTTATGTATTATGACAAGCAAGTGTATCTCCAGGGTGCTCTGCTGTTGTGGAATGTAGTTCTAAGCCAAATCATCCATTAAGTCACTGAATGTGGTAAAATTTCTGAGGTTCCTAGAGATGAAAAGCAGATGAAAAGACACCTATGACTCAGTTCTTATGAATGCAATGAAATAAGATTATCAGCCTTAATTGTTCCTATTCTATTAATCAATAGCCTAATCTTGGAATGATAGCCCCTGTGAATCTGCAGAGCTTTGAGATTGTGTTGTGTGGGAAGAGCCTGACTGGCAGTTTTAGGGTCATGTATTCAAGCTGAGTCTCAAACTGTTCCAACTGAAAAAAAGGAAAGAAAGCATACGTACACCTTGTTTCTGGGGAGGTGACCACATGATTATGTGATGCATGACTATGACACTGTCTCTATACAGAGGAAGATTCCACTCCCCCAACTCAGTTTTTGTCCTCTGCTCTCTCATAGTTCTCTTTTCTTACTAAACCCTGAAATTCAGACTTTCAAAATTTTCCATGCCGACCAAAGGAGAGGATGGCTTCATGGATATATTATTTCTGTCACGCTGAAAATGGTTTATCATTGGCAGACTTATACTGATGTAATCCATCCATTTAAGCATCCACACCTTCACCTTGCCTTCCAGTGCTGATTGAAGAACAGCCTGATAACAATTTTTAAAATTAGGAGAATGAGCTGGCTTCTCACTGATAGTCCGAGGCCAGTACTGATGTTGGTACGTTACTTGCAATGCCTCCCATCCAAGGGATAGTAAATACCTTCTTAATCTTTTTCTGAATTTGCTGTCAGTGTGTGTGTACTTGTTTGGGTTTTTTTCACACCTGTGATCTATTGCTTAGATTATGCCTTTGACTTCAGAAGTTGTAGTTTGTAATAACCTTTCATAGAAAAAGGTCACATTTCATAAAAAAATAAATCTTGCCAAGTTAATTAGGGATTAGAAACAAAATAAAAAGAAAGTGCAACAGCCTGACTAGGAGACAAAAAGTGCAGAGCAGAACTGGTATCAAATACCATGAGAATATCTTAGCAAAAAATGCACTGCAGTAACCAAAATGGGTTGTCATTAAAGCATGTCTATGGAATTTTTTAAATAGCCAATGAAATTAATAAATAAATTTTCTACTGGGGAAATCGTTATAAGGAATCTTTTCTGTGACATTTAAGTACTAGGGTACCTTCCAAGAAGGAGTCAATAATTCCAGTCCTGGCAATATGTGATGTCTGATTTTGGATAGTCTTAGAGAGAGGTGAAAGAGTGAAAAACAATTGAGTCTTTGGCAGTTAATAAAACCAGAAAATGGGAGACTGCTAAGCTCTGTGCCTGGACCTTTATCTTGATGGAGGGAGGGAATACTTGGAGAACTGAACCCTCAAAGATGGCAAGGTCACTTAGGCTTATGAATATATTAAAGTCTGTGCTAAGAGGTGTAGAAAGGGGTAGCCAAAAAGCATGCAAGGGGAGGACTTGGGGCAACTCCCATTGTGTCTTATATCACATTGCTGAAAGACACAATCTCCATTAGTAAATTGCCCTGAATATGCCATAACTTGCTTCAGCATAAGGCATCAAATTTTGCAAGGTCTGATGACAGGCACTGGGGCTGCTGCTGAGTCATGTCCAGGAGCTGCTTTCCAGTTCCAGCAGCATATCAAGAGTTAATTATGATAAACAATTGTGTAAGCTTCTGTGGCAGGATGTTTCTGTCATGTGTAAAATTCTTCAGGTGGAATTTAGTTCTCTGAAACTCTCTGATGTGACTGAGAAGTCCTATGAAATTATTTTGTTTTCAGTTTTACAGGTCTGTTCTGTAAAGGGTGGCATCTATGAGATGCGTGCTTTGGAGAATATTCTATCCTCATGTAACTGTTCTCATAAAGATAATTACTTTTTTCTGTATTTCACTTGTATATAATTTGTTCTTATGATCTAATTTTTTTTAAAACAAGTCAAGCCTCTTATCCTAAAGAATAGTGCAGAAGACCTCAAAAACCTCTTGCATCCACCCTAATGAATTCTGATTAGAAACCTGTGCAGTGATGTTATCCTGATTGGTGGGAAATTGGTGATAGAAATAACCAATTTTCAATCAACATAATTGGTTTCTCAGGAGGTTTGAAATCTAGAGAAATGGCATTGCATCTTCTGCAGCTGTGTTAGATTCTTCTGGAACAGAAAATACATTGTTGGTAAGAATTGCATATTTCAAAAAATATTTACAATTATGAGTAACTGTTCACATAAAAGTCACATGACAGGTATTTAAAAAAATATTAATGTTGTCATCTTTTCAGTCATTATTAAAGCTCAGTAAATTGAAATTATATAAAAGACATTTAAAAACCCCAAGTTCAATCTCCCTACCCAAGTTTCTTGATTGACTTCCATAGGCTTGGAGTACACATTTTATTTTTCTAATCAGGGTTCAGTTCTGTAGTATAAATCCACAGTGGAGTGCTCCCCAGAACCTGGTTCACCTAGTCTTCATCTCAGTGTTGACATGTTATTTACATTATACCACACAGTGGAGAGGGATGTTTTACAAGGGCTTGAAGTAACAGGACAAGGGGTAATCACTTCAAGATGAAAGAATGTAGATTTAGGTTAGACATTAGGAATAAATTCTTTACTAGGAGGGTGGTGAGACACTGACATGGGTTGTCAAAGAAGTTGTGGTTACCCCATCCCTGGTAGTGTTCAAGGCCAGGTTGGACAGGGCTTTCAGCAGCATGGTCTAGTGAAATGTGTCCCTTCCTGTGACAGGGGAGTTGGAACTAGGTGATCTTTAATGTAGCTTCCAACCTAAACCATACTATGATTCTATTATTATACAGTCCTATTTATGGTTGACAATGGTGATGAGCTAGAAGCAGAGCAAACACAAATGGAAAAGCTGTTCTGTCGCACAGTGTGATCACTGTGGTGATACACTATGGCCTTGAGCTGACTACAAATCCATTAAAAACCTAGAAGTCAAAGTGTCTGTACTAGTTTACCCAGCTGGGAACTTTGACTCAACTTAACAATGCATCATGAATTTTTAATACATAGCCTGATGTTTTCCCACTCTAATCTGACTGTATTCAATGGATAAATAGTAAATAAATTCCCATACAAAGCCAGTGTAGCTCTTAACTGGTTTTAGCAGGTATATGAGAAACAGAACAAACTATCTCTGTAGTAAACATGTAACTGTGAACGAATTCTGCTGAATTATTTCCTTTTGAATATGTACCTGTGGATTGAAGGTCGCCCAAAGCTAACTCCTTGAAAAAGGTTCTCTGCAGTAAAGCCAGGCAGCATAGCTGAGCTTGTGGCATCACCTCCAGCTAAAACCTACCCATATAATAATGGCACAGATTTGCTGCTTTTCTACCTCTGAATTGTGAAATTGCAATTGGGTATGCATGTCCCAGAGGAGAATGTTGCTGGATATACATAGTTGTACAAATATATCCTCACACAGTCTTCTGCTTCAGATTCTCCTGCCTTAAATCAGCCAAAGCATGGAAGTGCCATGCTGTAGCTGGGCATAAAAGATTTTTGCCTGCTGTGCTTCCCAAGCACTTCCTTTATGCCCTTGAGATGTCCACGCAAGTGTAAAGAGAATTTTCGCTACCCACCTTCTAAAAATTATAGTTTCCATCTATTAAAAGAAAGAGGCTCAAAATCCTTTTGAGAGGATAAATAGCACAGAATGCTTTGATTTATATCTGTGTGCTGGAAATTTCACACATCAAGCAAAATACCATGAATAGATCATTATTTTGACAGCTTTGTGAAAAAAGGAGGCCAGAGGATTGCATTGCACAGATTTAATTTCTGCAGTTTTACAGCTTTGTGTTTTGCAAAAGAAACAAGTCTTACCATCAGAGCAGAGCAGGTGGTAAACTGAAGGGCAAAGTGGATATCATATCTAAAAGCCTATCAAACGTCATACTTGGTGCATGAGCCCCCACGAAGGGCTCCCCAGACAGAGCTCCCGTAACTCTCACCTCCTCAGAATAGTATCTTTTGTCCTTTCTTTTTTAGCCTTGGCACTTCTCTAGCTGCAAGGAGGGTGTCCCAGGAGAGGAGAGGTTAGGTAGCCAAAACTGAGTTTCACCCCAAGACTGTTACAGGCAAAGGAAAACAGCTTCATTTTCCCCACAGGAGGATAGTGGGGAAGCCATCGCTATGCTGAGCAACACAAGGAATTTCATGGACCAGCATTCAGGTGAACTGAAAATCTGTCTGTAGGTGCCAGGGCTAAATGCAGTGTTCATTTAGTATAAAGCAGAATTTAAGTGAAAGCCACAGTAGTGTCAGGATGCCCCCCCCCCCAATAGTGTCAGGAGCAACATCCTAACTGCAGTGAAGGATGGTTTGTATTAAGCAAGGTGAAGAAACACTGAGAAAATGGTCCTTTGTTTCTCTGAGCAGTAGTACCCTCCCTTGTTCTGATGTCTCTCGGACTGCTTGCAAAATTTGCCCACCCAGACACCTATACAGCATGTTTGTAGGAGACTGTAACTTTTAAAGCATTGAGGATATTTGATATTCTTTCTTTCCCTTTGCATCATGGGTTTGGGCCTCTCTTTTTTATCACAATATGATAAATTTGTAGAAAAAAAATGGAGTTTTCCCTCTCCCATCCCACAACTCCAGGACCTAAGCCTTTACAAAAAAAAAAAAAAGGTGCATACAAGGATCTTTAACATCACTTTCTTCTTTACATTTTGCTTTTAGTTGCCCTAATTTCCCGATCTCCTTGATCTGAGACAGTTTAAGATTGTAGCTAGCATGAGCTTTCTTGAGAAGCTGAAACCTGAACTTCTTTAAGCTTTTGCATTGACTTAAAAATACCCAGTTTGTCAGTGGTGATATTTTAATATTTTTGCTCCTGTGGCCAACAGAACACCAAGATTTCACGGGTAATGCAAAATCATAATTAAAATTAAAAGTGAACTTAAATTTTGTTAAAGCTCAGAAAAGTTCATATTTTTATAGGCTTGTTATTTTGTACAGTTCCATTTTCTTCTTTTCTGTCACATCTTAAGACCTTTTTGTAAGGAATCTTTTCCCCCTGATTTAAATTCTGCTCTATCTGTTTGGAATATTAGGCATGCCTTAGCAGTGAAATTATTTTAATGATATGGCTGAGAGCTCATATATATTCAGGCAAGCAAACATAAAATGGTCATTCTTTATATTAAGGGTCTATCTATCGTCTACGAAAGGTAATAAATGATAGATTGAAAGCAGAGGTGGCTCCAGTATTGGATAGTGTATATAATAGGTTATTAGCTCATCAGTTGAAGGTGCTGTAGACAACTGCAAGCCAAATTTACAGCCAGCCTGCAAAATGGCTGGACTCTGTAACAACTGATTAACTAGGTATTAACATGCAAATTAACTCTTTATCAACTCTTTATGAAATATGTGGTTGGCATCCAAATAACAAGCATGACTGTAAAAGGAGACATAAAATTTCCTCACAAACAGCAGTATATAGGCTTATTCTTTTTCAAATGTGGAATATGATTTGTAAGGGTGCCTATGCCATGTTCTCTTTTCAGAAGCAGTGCTGTGCAGAGCTTGTCTCATTTCTGGTCAGAATTAGGCTTCTAAATCTCTTCAGCAGTCTTGAATACGTTGTTGTGCTTAATTTAGTGTTAGACAGAGCATCCATTTTAAGCCCACAGGTTCTTCTAGGATGTGTATGTCTAATCGACTAGCAAAGAGTCTGAGCCATGGGGGGTTCTGGGAAACAGCAAGGGGTATAGTGGGTGAGCTGTGGCAGTGAGTAAGGACCCTGCTTGTTTTAGGCAGGAGAGTATGGCCAGACTGTAGAGGCATATGCAAGAGTGGAAAGGAATTTCCTGAAGCTCCAGAGTGAGCATGGAGCACGACGTTCAGTGTCTGAGCTCCCACTGATAGGACAATTGGAGTTAAGGCTGTGTTTGGTACCTGGAGAGGAGAGGTACCTTTCTCAAGTCTGGTACAATGTATCTAGAAAAACTGGAAGTCCCTTTGGGTCTTCTGGTGCATGTGCTTCCAAGAAAAGATGAGGCAGCTCCGTCTCTAATCTCTAATCTCTGCCCAGTTTTTAACCCTGTCACAAATGCAAGAGTGTGATTGTGGTCTCTGAAAGCTCTGTAAAGGCCTATCAAAATGTAATGGGAGGGAGGAGTTTTACTATGTATATGACCCATTCTTACATCTTATCTCAAGTGTTTGGCTGCTGGCTGATTGAAGACCTTGAACTGAATGCATGTATTATGACCCAAGATGGCTACTTCTCAGGTTGAAAACAGGTCTGCAAGGAATTTACTGCTTGTTCCCAGCAGCTGTAGACTCCACCACCTCCTTCTCTCCACAGGTGGTGGTCTTCTTCCAACACTCCAGGGTAAAAGTAATGCTAGTAACTACATTATTACCCATAACTTCCCCTAGGAAACAGAGGAGGCCTATGTAATGGTGGGATTTGTGAGAGAATGTGGTTTCTCACCCTTGCAGCCAGCTAGTGTGATTTGGAAAAGTGGGCATGAAAGAATTGGCATAAGTGAGGCAGGAAAGGGGCTTCTAGTGCCCAAGCAGAGCCATATGTCCTCAGAGTTGTCCAGGTATCTGTTGTGAAGGTGGGGAGAGAGACTGCTGCTTCCTCTTGCGGCATATTTCAGTGCTTTTTTGATGATGTGGGTTTGCTTTTATTTTTTTTTTTTTCTTATGAAATGTGTTTCTTGTTGTGACTTAAGACTGTTATTTTTATCCTATCCACCCTGGAAGTGGGGAATAGATTGTTCCTTCCTTTTTTCTGCAAGCTTTTATGTACTTGATTACTGTTGTTATATTTCCCCTTAGTCTTCTGTCTACTTTTAGTAGTTGTTCTTGTTTCATGGCTTCATTTTTTCCAATCAACAGGAAAATTCCCTTACATAAATTGGCTTTGGATCAGGCCCCTTGCTAAATAAAAGTCTGTATTGATAACATCGTTTTGGTAGTTTGGATGTTATATATTGGGATGGCAAGCGTGTGCTATTTAAAATCATGCTTAACGGCCAAAAAGGTCATTCGGAATAAAGAAGGTTATGTCCAGAATGCTTAAAATCATTGTTTCTCTTTATCTCGCCAGCCCTATTTTTTTCCATCAGCGTGTCACTATTTATGGTTCTTCAACAATCAACACTATAACATTTCTTAAATTATCATAAATTTTCTATTGACCAGGGACAACAATGCCAGCATAAGACTGCTGATACAGTGTTAAGAATTGGGAATTTTGCTAACGGAGTTGTTTATCATCAGATGTTTCCAATGATGGCCCTAGAAAGCACTGATTATTTATCTTCAATTTATAAATCTAGTTTACTAGAGAGTGAGAAAGAGCAAAACAAAGATCTAAATGGATGGTCTAAATGACCCTGGATGGCTTTACTGATTTGTTTTGCCTAGGTTTCTCTTGTGCTACATGTAGGCTTAGATACGGGGGAAAACCAACCAACCAAACAAAAAAACCCCCAAAACATCTGAACAAATGCAAAATCAGTCCAATATTTTTATTCCTTTTGCTAGTTTCTTCATAACACAGAGAAATGGAAATAGCATCACAGTTTTGTAAATGCTTCCAGAGGAAAGGACTGGGCTAGATATTCTGCGGCAAAAGTGTTTAAGGATCCCCATGGCTCATGGCCAGTGACCTGTCTCTTGGCATGGCTATGTAGGAGAAGATGCAGAGGGCTCTTTCACCCTGTTGTCCTCCAGGCAATAGGGGATGTGTGATTTCTGGAGTATGAGAAGACATTCAGGTAGCCTCAGATGGGAATGCCTTGAGCTAAGGGCAGAGAAAGGGAGCTGGCTGTTTAAAGAGGGCTGGTAGGAACAAATAGGTTCTGCAGTAGTTGTGGCCTGACCTGTATTTATGTCTTAACAGACACAGACAGCATTGGGAAAGACTGTGCCGAGGCTGCCTGTGTCCTCTTGTGTCTTTCAATTTAGTATAACCCCTGTTCTGACTCCGAACATATACAATCAGACTGCATGCAGAGACCACAGCTTGCAGCTTAGGGTGGTCAGCAGAGCCCTGTTACCAGAGAAAATCTGTAGTCTTGGTATTGCTTTACACAGGTTCTGTAGCCAAGAAAGACGTGCTTGTTTAACTTGTCCTGACTGCTGCTGTCTGGCAGAGGTGGGCCCACTAGGATGGAGGGTAGAAAGACCTTGCCAGGGGCATGGGTGCCTGGGAGAGGCTGCCATCAAGCAAGGAGAGCGCAGGGCAGTAAGGCATGCCTGCTGCCTGGAGCACACACTCAAGCCCAAACAGAATGAGGAAAAAAGGGACCTGGGAGGTTTTTTTCTATGATGAGGTACTGCTGAAAGTTGCTGCTTTGAAGTGATGCAGACTCTCACAGTTAAAATTCTCAAGTCCCAAAAGCAGTTTCCAGATTGATATATTCAATTTTTATTTATTACATGTGTTCTTTGTTTTTGTGGGGGATGTCAATAGCATATATATTATGTTGAGTAAGCACATATGTATTTTCTGAACAAAACTACTACCTTTATTCTCAGAGGGAGAAAAACTTACTCTTCTCAGACAGCAGTCCTTGGGGCTGGAGAGCTCAGGAGAATGTGAGGCTAAGTTTATGAGACCAAATTGCGTGGTTGCATGTCACAAAAGTGCCAGATAAAGATGATTCTAAAAACTGGAGTAATAGTTATAAAAATTATTTATTTAGGTTGTGGTCCATGGTCCTCCTGTGAGAAGAGCTTACGAGGGTGCTGGAGAGGGACTCTTCATCAGGGGCTGTAGCAGTAGGACAAGGGTAATGGATTCAAACTTGATTCAAACTTAAACAAGTAAGTTCAGGTTAGATATAAGGAAGAAGTTCTTTGCTGTGCAGGTGGTGAAGCACTGGAAAAAGCTGCCCAGAGAAGTGGTAAATGCTCCATCCCTGGCAGAGTTCAAGGCCAGGTTGGAGAGAGCCTTGGGAGACATGTTCTAATGTGAAGTGTCCCTGCTCAGGGCAGGGAGGTTGGAACTAGGCAATCTTAAGGTTCTTCCCAACCCTAACTATTCTTTGATTCTATGATTCACATTCCCATTGTTTTTGACACTGTGAGTAGATTAATGTCTCCTGAACCAGGCTCAAGTTGCCTTGAGATAAGCAGATGGAGGAGAGTTTGCTAATCCCTTTCTGTCATCTATGTTAGTTTTTTGCCTCTGGGCTTTTAGAAATTATCATATTCATACATCTCTGAAAAGAAGCTCTAGATGATAGCTGTGTCTATGAAGTAGGTCCTTTTCAGAGCACCTTATGAACACAGGGTTTGATACATGTTTTAGTAATGTCTCTGAATTTTTCTCTGCTGAGTCATTCAGGATAAGGAGAATGGTTTGATTTCTCTCAGTGGCAAGGGTGGGTTGCACACAATATGTGATGCGCAAATGATATTAGATAAACAGGAGAGATTGCACATATGAATTGTTAGTCAAGTTGCAGGTATTTTGCAGAACCTTCTCATTTGTCTTTCCTCAGCAAATTAGTAAAGTATGTAGTAAAGTAATTCAACAAGTACTGGAATTCAACTTCGGTATCATGCAAACACCTGTCTCATGTCTCATGATAATTACAAGTGCCAACTAAGAATATTTGCAAAGACACCTGATGCTGTTGAGCCTCTGTGTTCCTTTAAGATATCAGCACAATGCTGACTTTATTGAGTCAAATTTAATTTTGTGTAACTTAGATTTCTCTCACTTTGCTGATTTGATTGCTGTTGATCAGAGGTTTAAAAAGCTAAAACATGCTAAAAACATTACGCTTGTCATCTTTTACACCTAGCTTGTGTCTACAGTGATCTAGCAGAGGAGTGTCTGCATGCTGCTGGAAGTGGGAATCGGGTCCTATTATATGTTCAAATCCTCAGAGATCTGGGAATGTTTGGAAGTTGTTAGCTCAAGTCTGCCTTGTGCATTTACTTTCCTCTACCCAGATTGAACCTGAAATGATTTGGCTTGTGTTTCTAATCCTCTCTCATTGATGGATGCCACTTAGAGACACATTTGCATGAAATTTTGAGCAGGATAAATGGGTACTTAAGTCCTTTTAGAGGCTTTGACTTTGGATTTTTTCCAAAAATGTAGTCTTGCTGTGGTTCTTAGCTCACATCATGAATGTTATTTTCCACATGGTATGTCACGAGGTCCTAAGTGCTATTTATTCAGAATGCCCTTTGGTGTGGCCTGCAACTTTTCTCTACCTGCTATGCAAGCACTGGGAGAGGGGGGGATGTGAAAGTCTCACAATACTACCCCTTCTGTGAATGTCTCACAATGCTACCCCTTCTTTGCACAAATTTCTGGGTAGGGTGTGAAAAACATGCTAGAGGAGATCTTTCAAGTGGCACACTCGCATGTGGGGAGAGCAGTACTGACCTTTCTTAGGCCTGGAAGCTGTAATTGTGCCTAGCTGGAGAGGGTACTACTGACTCTCCTGCACACCCACCTAAGCACCACACAGGATCTATCCCTAAATGAACTGATCTTTATCTGACTTTTTGCTATTCTTGTGCTGTACTCATTATTTATTTAATGAAATGTCCCAGCAAAATAGAACAGCCATTCATAAGCCCCTGACAACAAACAATCATGAAAATTGCCTTTGAATTTCCCTAATTCGCCTATAAGAGTCAGAACAATGGGAGAGAATAATTGCAGTTATTAAAAGAAATTGCTGCAGGCAAAACATAACCCATTTTAAAACTCAAATTCAGGAAAACAGAAGGGGGTGTGTGCAAAAAGGAGATCAACCTGGTAAGATGCCTCATGTTCTCTGCCACCTTTTGTCTGTCTAATGAGAGACTTTATCTTGCTCTTTTCTCAAGCACTGTTATTTACAGAGAATATGAGAGCATTCAGTATCCTCTTAGTCAAGCTCTTTGTGGCAGTGCCTTGCCTGGCAAGCCGTTGGAAAGCTGGTGGGTTTTTTTTTCCTATCTGATGCCAGTACAAAACTATTGCTCTCTAGAAACAAAGTGTATTGGAAGCCAGTATGAGGAAAACTCACTCTAGCATTAACTACTATACAGAGAGGACTTTAACCTCTTCCTGAGGATGAGCTATATTGCTTGTGAAACTGAGTCCTGTACAATCTTTCAAAAGAACGCAACTGGCTTTTAGTGTCACATTACCCCTAGTGAGTATTGTTTTCTTCTGTCATTTAGAACCAGTCTTTAATATATCCTCAAGATGTATCTATAGAGCCTTGGGGATTCCCATTGCTTCAGGCCCAGCTGACTTTGCACATGGAGAGAGGTGATGGACCATTAAAAAAACCTCTAAGCAATGGCAATATCAAATAGGACTTTGACTTTTGTGTGCCTAAATTCCTTGTAAAAATAAGTCAAGCTCCTCAGTCGGTTAAACACAGCAGCACTAAGAAAGCAATGTTTAAATACTTGTAAAACTCGTGCCTCAGAAGCCAGATGGCATTGTAAGAAGAATTTGCACTTAACTCAAATCTCATGCTTTTGTTGCAGCCAATTCAATAGAGCTTTGTCCGGTATAACTGAGCATGCGGGTAACTCTCATCTTTGAGTACAAAGTGAAATGTTTTTTGCTCTTGCCCTGTTTTATAAGGAGATAACAGAACAAAGGATTGCTGCAATTTGAGGGCCTGAACCCTCATTTTCTCTCTAGTCCACCTAAATAGAAAAGAATTTCTTGTTGGCCTGTGATCTTCCCCTCTGCAAGTCAAAGCCCTTTGAGCTACCACTGCAAGTAATGGCAGTTTACTCACAATTTTTCAGCTGCATATGATACCCCAAATTGGCTGCCTTGTTGTAATGAAAAGCAGCCTGCCAACATGGAGATCTTTCCAAAGAAGCTTGGCTATTTTAAGAGGAGAACAAGTGAATGTGGTGATATTCCTTTATCGCTATTTTCCTTTATGTTTCACCACAGGAGCAAAACAAGGCAGTGGAAACCACTGTCAAGAGTTTACAGAATGTGGTTTTCTGACAAAAATGGCTGTCAGAAACGCTAAATCAAATATATTTTGATATATCAAAAATGATATATCAAAATGCTAGCAGAAGATAGTGGGTTTTCTTTTTGTTTGCTCAGGCAGCTGGCAGTCTTAATTGCTCTGAAGAAAAGTAGACAGGAATTCCTTTCCTTCTTTGGTATTTGGGGTTATAAATCATCAGTGTTTTAACTACATACCTTCCTGCCTAACTTTCCCTTATCAAAGTAAGTATGAATGAAGCTTCCTGTTAGTTGCCTTGCTGTACACATCAAGTACATCCACTAAATATCTCTGATTTACATTGATTTAATGTGAGTAGAATTTAAGCTGTATTCAACATCCAGCATGTGAAGTAATTTTCCCAGGTAAGCACAGAATATCGAATAGTCAGTTCGATCAGTGTTATTCAAGAGAATCTCAGAATCCATATTCGTAGCAATTCCATCCACTGTTTACCTTGGTATATTGTTTGGTTTTTTTTCGTTCTGGCTGTGGAATTGAATGCTGTTTTGCCATCTGAAGAGATCCCAGCGAAAGGGCATAGGTAAAGATGAACTGGATTCCATTGCAAGAAAAATCAAAACCATCTAGGATTTAAAATTTCAGAGGGTTTAAATGTGTCGACTTAACTGAATTAAAATATTCTAAGCAATTTCTTCTTCTCTGCTTGCCACCAGCCAGTGTTGCAATTCCCTGTGCAGAAGTGTCACAGATTGGTAATGCTGCAAATAGACATGTGTTTATATTGTTGTCACTGTATAAGAAATGCTTATCCTAAGTCCAGACCACAGCAGGAAAGAACATCCTAACTGAATTCTTCATTTTTATAGTCTCCATTCCCTTTTATGCATTAGGTTTAGGTCAGTGTGCAGGAAAGAGAAGGAATAGATGGTCCTAATGAAGAGGTGGCTGAGCACCTTCCCTGCAGTGAAGCTAATTTGGGCTACATTCCACTTAACTGTTCTGCATCTCTCTGGATGAATCCTCACCTCAGACATCGCTGTTAAGCTATCTAAGATGTAAATTTACAGTATCTGCTAATTACCATGGGGATACTGTTCTCATCTTTCTTCTTGAAGATCTAGAAACATTTTCTGTGAAACTGAACGTCCAAGCAGGTTATCTCTTACCAAAGACCAGAAAGCCTTTTGGTTTTCTGAACATAAATGTGTAGAGGATTTAATCAGTTTTCCTTGGCTTTCCCTCTATGTGCATGCTACAAGCTTGCTTTGTGTGTTAGTTTACTCTCCTTTAAAAGTGAGCTACCCTGCAGTCAGTGAATGTATTGTGCTTGGTAATACTTGGAAATTTGCTTTCTGTTCCCATTAAGTGACAAAAAACTCAAACTGAGAAACAAGATTTATTTTAGAGTGTGTTGTTCTGTCAAAGGAACTGAAAAATGGAGACTAGTAAGGAGGGGGAGTAACAGTGGGGTGGACTGGTAACATTTTTGTAGGTTACACCATATGACTCCAAATAAATATCTTTGTAAAGGTGGCTTGCCACCTGGACACCCTTTTATGCAGAAGTGCAGCAGAAGCTGAACACCCAAATTCTCTCCTCTGACAAGTGAATATAGGCGCTTTACCACATGTGTACTTCTTGCTGTGTTTTCTATAAAGATGCCAAAGACACTTACAGGAATATAATCCATGATTTTAGACAGTTTTTATAAATCAAAATAAATTCTATAAATACTGGGAATGTTATTCCAAACCTAAAGCAATCTAAGGCTGATTTAGGAATACCGTGGTGTTATCAATGCAAGCTTCATCTTGCTAAAATATCTCATTGCCTTAGATCTTTTCACTGTGTGTAAGGTGCTCATGTACATTACATTGTGTAATGGTCTCATGAGTGACTTTTTAAACTATTTAATATTTTCCTTAAATATGTTGGCACAGGTGATTTGACACAGCAAGTGAGCTTAACAAATTACCAAAAAAAAAAAAATGTTCCTCTTTTCTGTATAATTCCTGTAGCTATGCAGGAAGAAATGGAGGGAAGAAAGTGTACTAGTCTGAGCAACTGTATGTTAGTCTGCAAATTCTACACTCTCTCCTTTGTACTCCAGAGTTACTGGAGAAAATAATGTTAAAAGTGAACAGGAGTATATAATGGAAAAATACTCTTAGAGGCATAGATCTTTCTGTCATCCTATTTTCATAGGAACCTTTGCTGATTTACTTGCCAGATGAAGGCAGACTTCCTGTTCTCTCTTATCTTCTTTGTAATCCAATCAGACAGCTTCATTGTGGGGTCATGCACATGGGAATGACAGACCGTAGGCTCTTGCCTTGTTTGCAGTGGTTTTCCTGAATACACTGGCTCCTAGCTGATCCAGAGCTATTATATGAAGCTTCAAACTACAGGTAGATTTGCTATGAAGCTGTTCAGTGAATGTCTTTCTGCAGAGTGTGAATGTTCTTCTGTATGTAAAGTGATAGGTGCTAATGGATTGTGGCTGTTAAAATATGATTTCTGTAGTACATAGGTAGAAGGCAAAGCAGTGGCAGCTCAAAGAATAGATTATTTTTAGTTTGAGGAAGAGCAGTGCACAGTGTGTGTAACCATTGTTTGAAAAAAAAGGATGGCAGCTTGAAACATGTAAGGGAACAGTTTATATAAATTGGTAGAAAGTACAGGGAAATCAGGCAAAATACTTCCTGATAACATTGTTGAATTTAGGGACTGCTTTAGGACGCAAGAGCATGCTTTGGACACCTTTGAAAATCTTATCGTATATTTTATAGAACTGGTTGCCTCTATAAAAGAACCAAACAAATGTTTTACAGCAAATAAAAGCAGTAGCAAAGCAAATGCAGTCCCCCATATGTCCCCATAGTAATGGATTCACCAGACTTCTCAAATCTGCAGTGTAATGAAGGCTACTGCTTTCACTGCACCTCAGTCACAAAGAGTTACAGCTCCTGACCTTTAAATGTTAGGAACAAT
The DNA here is from genome assembly GCA_025448015.1 of Bolborhynchus lineola. Classification (NCBI taxonomy): domain Eukaryota; kingdom Metazoa; phylum Chordata; class Aves; order Psittaciformes; family Psittacidae; genus Bolborhynchus; species Bolborhynchus lineola. The sequence continues at coordinate 13,485 of JAOEHX010064522.1, read as the reverse complement.
GAAATGCATTAGTAACAAGTAGTCAATTAACAAATAAATGCCCCTCTGGTAAATCAAAAAAGTAATGTTTTGAAATACTGCCACCTTCTGATAATTTTGAGATGGAGAACTGAGTTATAAAGAATTTGTCAACGTTTTTATCAACAGTAATAATTCAGTTTCTGATTTTATAATGTTTGAGCCATGTTGCACCATCTGTTTTGTCAGGCCAACTTTCACTATATGTGAGACTATGTATATAGTAGTATAAAGAGATGAAGGAAATGTGGTATGATTCCTTACAAGTGAGGGGAGTGGCAGCAGCAAACTTATTTAAAGTAAGGAAAAACACTTGGGCACACTGTATGGAAATCTAAGGATTTATGAGCACAGAGCCTATGTTTTAAGTTAGGTAAGTGTTAAATGCACTACAGAATTGTGGCTAAAATGTTGGTAAGACTTTCAGGATGAGCTTGGCCGCAGAATTATGTGTGCTTTGAGTCTTGGAGAGCCAGACTTCCCTACTCCTACATAACACCTGTCTCTGCCATGAATGAGTCCATGAAGGGTTAATTTATTTTAATTTTTATTTTGCTAAAATTCCGATGATACTTGTCTGCATACCACCTTTGTGTATATTTTAATTATCCAGATGGTGGTTTGTGTCCAGCAAGATATCATTACTATATCACTTAAACTTGGCATCAATACTTAGAAATAACTTTCCCCAAGCTGGCTTTTTCTTGCAAAGTTCATCCAATTTCAGCTTTCCAAATGTCCTTTGTGCTGTGGCAATATAGAGCATACCTAAATGGCACACATATCATTTAAATCCCCTTGATAGGGAAGGTCTGCTGGGCAAAGAAAACAAGTGTTTAACAGAATCAGTAATTAATACAAAATCTAAACTAATGTGACCTTAAAGCTGTCATTTCAAACTGTCAGAATTTGGGCAATCCAAAGGTCCTTAAATTTCCTTTGATTAACTTGAATTCACATAAATTCTTTGTTGCACTCCAGTGAGATTGGGATGCCTGTGTCACATTCCCACCAGTGGGGTTGCTGCGATGTCAGGGGCCTGGCTGTGCCATATTTTCCCCAAAGGGTGCAAATGAAGTGTGCTTGTATTGTAGGCACAGGGTTGTTTTCCAGAATTAAATAGGTATTTTGAGATGGTGGCTGAGAGAACAGATTTCTCTTTGAGGTGTAATTTCAAATAGTAAAGAGACTTCCAACAGCAAAGGGAGGGAAGGAGTCATTTTGAAGCCACAGTATTGCTTTCTTGTGAATTCATCCTACCTGGAGTACCATGAGCAGCACCCATGGGACACGTACTAGGAGCATGTCCTGGCAGTGGGGCAATATTAGGGCTTGGACAGGGAAAGCACATTGGCTGCTAATGGGGATTGATTCCCTTCCTCTGGTCATGGAAGTGTTTGTACATTTTCTTCATTTTCTCATATTAATCAGCTTCTCAGATTACCCTCTCGTTGCATGGCCTTTATTTTGGCTTGATTTTTTTTTTTTTTTTACTTTAGATTTTCAATCATGGTAATATTTTAATTCATTAGCTGATTGCAACTTATTTTAGGGAAGAGGAATTTTGTGTGTGCTGAGTTTCTGTGAACTCAAGTAAAGGGCTCAAATCTGTATCAGTGCACCATTGAAGGGAAAGACTGAAATTTGAGTTCAACTGTACAAATTTACACAAAGGAATCCACATGCAGGAGACATGTACAGAGTGAAAGTACTCAGAAACCAAAATTCAGAAACAATTCTGCTTGAGCATTTACTTGTACATTGGCTTTGATAACTCCCAAGCAGGACTTGTACTGCGGGCTGGTTTGTAATCACAGGTGAATGTCAAGCTCTGTTATGAACAGAGAGAGCATCCTGGAGATGAAGTCTGTATGACCAGTGTGCCCTTTATGCCGTTGCAAACTGAAAATAAGAATTTTTTCTCATCAGAAAGGTGACTTTTGAGCACTTAACAGAGCACATGGAGTTGTGCTGTCATTGCAAGACGCTTGTCTTTGTGGCTAGTTTCTAAATATGGGTTTCTTGTTTCAATACAGAAAAATCACTTCTGTTGAACAATAAAAACTGTGTATCTTGAGTTTCAAATATGGGACTATCCCATAGTTGAGTTTTAGAGCTTTACAGACTCTGCTGGATCCAAATGACAAGCCACACAGCAAGATCCAGTAGCAGTCTCCAAGTGTTTTTAAAACAGATCTTAACCATATATACTGTTTGACACTTGTACTGTTGTATATGGAGCTCAGGGGAAGGCAAATGACAGCAAAATTGTCAAACAAGGAAACCTTTTAAAACATAAAAAGGGAATGTAATGAGAGTCCTGGAAGGAGGAGACTAAGAGAAGAAAAAACAAACAAACAAACAAACAAAAGCAGGGACACATATATAATGTATACTTTTAACCACTCTTTTCACAGAAACAAGAATGACCCAGGGGTTTGACTGTTGTATTTTTTTTACAGTGAAAGGATTTTGTATGTGCTGCTGTGTAAGAGAGAAATGCTTATTTCCCCTGTATTATTTCACATTTCAGTTTGGAAGAACAAGAGAAAGTTTTATTTAGCCTGTTGAGTCCAGTCCTACAATAATACTGCATATAAAACTTTCAAGAAGTGCAAGGAATAGTGAGATCATATTTCAGATCGTTTTCAGGATAACTCTGTGGCTGTTATAACCGTATGTCAAACTAGACATAAATTATTAGAAATTATTTTCTAGAGTCTGCATTCATATTACCTCCCAGGGACCTTTCAGATGGGATTTATGGATTTATGCAGGGAGATGTTTCACAAATGTCTCTTTCTAAAGAAACTGCAGGTCACAGGACATATCAAGTTTTGATGAAATAAAGACTCTGGGTTTGAATAGCTGACTAATACCCAAGAGTTAGGAACTGCATCCTCCAGAGGCAAATAGAAATAACTGTCCACAAGGATAGTTGTATCTTGCAGCAATTCCCACTGGAAAATGAAGGATTATTGTTTGCTTTAAGGTAAAGCTGGATGCCACTGAGTAGCAGCCACTTAGCTGGTTCCTCTCCTGCAGGAATATTGTGGAGACATGGCACAAGAATGAAAAGATCCCTAAAGGTCTTCCATATGGGTGAGCTGAAAGCTATGAATCAAATTGTCTTTAGGTAAGGGCAGGTGACGGTCTCCTAGGCATATGGTTTAATATATACCTGCAAAACATGCAAGTATCACATTATTTTTGGTGGTAGTTGTAGTTCTATGCAGTCTCTGTGCTACAGTGTTGTTGTTTCCAGCTTTCATTTACTTTTCCTGGAAAGTGCTCTTCATCCTTTTTTTCTTTGCAGCCCTTGTCTGCTTGTGCTGTAGGGCAGCACAGAGCATCAAGCAGCTCGAAGATCATACACAGTAAAAAATTTCTGACTGAGATTTAGGTAGCTTGCTCTGACCATTGTAGATTCTACTATCACTTTTTCTTTATTTTCAAAGTTGTCCTTAACTTTTGAGGGAAAGATTTGTATTAAACTAGAAATCCCACCCATTCTGTCATCTTACCCAGACCCTAAGGTCTCATCTGCCCCAGATGGAAATGGGTAACAGTTCTGACTGCATAAACCTTAAGACTGGACAGCCTGAATCCCAGGAAACCCTGCAAATACAGGTTGGGCAAGACAACAATGAATAGGGCTTTAGCCCATTGCCTGGCCTGCATTACTGTAGCCAGTGGGGATAAGGTGTAGCAGCCTGGTTTTTCATAAAACCCTACTGCTTTGCTCTTCCAGGTGTGTTATAATAACCTGGCCATGTGTGATGAAGGAAGAGGGTCTGATAGGAAAAGCTTTTAGGATAGGGATTTGTGAATAGAGGAAGTCGATAATTAACAATAATGACCTGCACGGGTGACATTTCTTTGTAGTTAATAACTGCTGGTGTGAAAAGCCCTGAGGCAGAGCCTCAAGCTGCTAAGCTAGCAAGGGAATTGCTAGACACTTTGACCTGTGGTTCCTTCCTAATATAAATGGTGAGGCTATGAATAACCTGACCATTTTGTTCATAAGGACTTCTTCTTGGGCTGTGTGGGAATGCCAGCAATTTTGTATTTGGGATTGACACAGATGTCCTGTGTCAGCAGCAGGGTTTGCTCCAACTCTTTAGGAAGATAAAGAACTGTAACCACTTGGATCTTCTAGAGGGGAAGCAAAGAAAGTCCTATACCCCTCAGAAAGTGTAAACAATTGTGGCTAAATTCTGCAGTAGGAAGACTATAGAGATTTCCACCCCCAGGGGCCATGAAGATTGACCCAAGTGCATGGACTGGAAAAACAGTGATGCTGAAACAGGTGGCGGCACCTGAGCTATGCCTTCTCATGGTGCATCTATGCCTGGAGATTCCTTCTCCAAGTCTTCTGACAAAAAGGGATGGAAAAATATAGATGGTTCTGAGTAATTCTGCAAGCAGGGGAATGGAGCTTGTGGCCAGAAGCAGGAGAAGGGGCAGCTGTTTGCTAGCCAGACATTGAAGTGGTATTCCCTTGATGTTGCTTTTATTGGTGATTCAGAAAGGGGTCATGGTCTTGCACATCTGGTCTTGCCAAAGCAGAGAAACTACTTCTAGCAGCGCGGTACAACCCTGGCCTGTCCGTGTGAAGTGCTGCAACAGGGTAAGGCTGGGATTATGGAGGCTCATGTGCCATAGGCTGAGCTAGGTAATCTTATTAGCTGGAAACTGGTTTTTAAACCAAGAACATGGATTCTGTAAGTCCTGACCACTTCATAAATTCATCTTTGGCCACCGTATTTGGGGGGATATTCTAAAGGCCCCTAAATGATCAGGCACGCCAAAACCAATGCTTTGTTTTCAAAGGATAGATTGAAATACTCCCCTGTGCTGAGCTTTGAGTAGAAATTTTTCCCAAATCTTTTTTACCTGAATACAAACTCACCATAAAATCCATTATTGCCCACTTTTAATCCTGGCTATCAAAACTGCCTCCACAGATTGCCTAGTGAATAGCTACAGATGTTGTTTATTGTGCTGAACACAGTGAGACACACTAACAAATCTACTGTAACAAGAAGTAACCTATTACATTTAAAGGCGGCTTTGTGAGCTGAAACAAGTATCTTTAGACTTCAGTCTGAAATACAGCATACTATTGTGTTTTCCACATGGCTAGCAATTTTACTGCATGACACAACAAATCTCAATGCAAAATAGCTGGGTTTTGTTCTCTTCTAAAAATTTTGACCTGTTGCAGTGTAGCATATGGGAACTGGTCTGAAGGAGTGGACTTCCTGTGACTGTTTTTTCATGAAGCTCTGCAGACAAAGCCTTTGATACCATCTTATTCTGTTCATGAGATTCAACATCATTAGGAGTCATCCAGTTTACAAAGTCATCAGGTTTACAAAGCTAAGCCATGTCACAGAATCAAAGAATTATAAGGGTTGGAACTGACCTCAGTGACTTTTACTGTACCATTATTCAAGATTCTGTGTTTTAGAGAAACCTCAGCTATAGATTTCTGTGGTGGAACCCTGTTTGCTTAACTGTTGATGTATCAGTTTGTTTCTACATAAGGAATATTAAATTTCATGTAAAAGAGGAAACCCCCCAAAGACTAAATTAAAATAACAAAAGAGATATTACTTACTGAAAGAAAATTAATTGACAGAATTAAACCACAGACCATGACTTAGATTCTCCATGGAGCTCAACTCTTATCAAGCAACTGTGTAAACAGAGGCACAGAAGAGCTCAGCCTCTCTGCTCCTATGCTTGTCTGTGGGAGCAAACAAGCATAGCTAGTTTCTCAGTCTGGCCCTTTTGCACCTGTTTATTTGCACTTGTTATTCATTCTAATTCATCACTAATTTACAAGATGCATCCAGTGGGACCTAGCACAGTTGGTGTTATATGTGACATGATAGCTTTGCTATGCTGAGGTGGAATGATTGGAGTAGGTCCCCTCCAGAAACCAGTGCTGATGGGAGAAATCGATGTTGGTACAGTCTTAATCTTGAACAACGCTGCCCCTAGCTCTGATTCTGAATGTTTTAGCAAGGGCTGTCATCTCCTTGCAAGGTATATATTTGAGTATTTTTCTACAAATGAATGGATTTATAGTTCCTCTTCAAGTATCTCTTTCAACTGAAACCCTTAATAGTTTCCAGTATGATCAGTATTATGTTAATATTGTTTTTCATGCTGCAAAAACAAAGTGATATACTAATTGTACTAGGGACTGTGAATCAATCTGCAGGTGTTACAACTTTGTCCCTTCGAACTCATGGGGATGAAAAGGACAGTCCTGTCTTCTGCTTCTCACAGAATAGCAGTTACAACATGAGGGACTGCTAGAGTGTAATGTGGGAGAGGCTGGTGTGCTAACAGTTTAGATGGACTTCTATTTGGATGCTTGAATCTCCAGGTGAAGCAAACTGACCCAAAGATGAGAGGGTGTGTGAGGGACTGGGGAACATTCAAGCCTAGCAGAGTAAGCAAAGCTTTAGCAGGTTTGTTATCAAACCTGCTAATAAGGGGAAAGTATTTTAATAGGGAAATCTCATGAAGAGGGCTGTCTAAAGGTGAAGATATTTCTTCGCTCAGGTTTTGCCACTTCCATTCTTTTTATGGTGCTAGAGAGGCCCTATCTTTGTTGTGCTCGCATTTGTAAAATGACATCTGGGAGAAGGCAGTATCTGTATGCAGGCCTGTGATTACCTCCCTTCTTTATCTTTTCTTGTCTTGTCCCCTTTCATGCAGATCTGATCTTTAATCCAGTGCTGTTCCCTTTCATGGAGCTTCAGTTCCTGGTGCCATGAAATGTTGAGTGTGCCAAGGAGCTGGCATGGACCAGGTGGACATCACTAATTGCAGGCATGTGCATGTATGTGGTACTACCACTGAGAGCTCAGACTTATGTGGTTTGAACTGGATAAAAAAAAAATCTGTCAGGATGTACAAGGTCTCTTGTTTCCTATTTGCATAAATTGCTAATTTGAGCTCATATCTTGTGAAGAAAAAAAAGCAAGTTTTATTACCTGAACTATTTTAGGTGGACATTGCAAAGAGGTAGATATCTGTCATCACGCAGAACTAAGAAATGCAAATGCTGAGGCAGGTTATTTATCTTCAGACTCTGCTCTGCCTGCTTCCCAAAGTGTATTTTCATTGGCATTGTAGAAAATGGGTGTAAAAGAAAATGTAGCCTAATATCCTACAATCTCCTTTATCTCACTCACAAAAAGTTAATATCAGCAATAAGTCAACCCCTGGTCGTTGCATGCGGTGGGTAAGTTTGTGTTCCTGAAAGAAATAAAGTGCCATCTGAAGTGTGATGTATCTAAAAACCTGGATAAATAACTACCTTATTCTGTAGCATAGGCATCAACAATGACCTCGTATTTGAGCTCTGCTTGGCCTGGGGGGATTTTTTTGTTTGTTTGCTTTCTAAATTTTCCAGAAATGTCTCTGCAAGCTGATATAAAAGACTGATGTTGGGTCTCTTATGCTAGAGAGAGCACTTCTGCTCTGATGGTGCTGAATCCCTGGTTCCAGTTACTTGGACAGTTTGGCTGTTGTTTGGAAAGTAATAATCAGCTGTGGAAAAAATTACTGTTCCTGTGTAGCTACTGCAGACTGCAACATTTTTAACAGTGGCTTCACCCAGGCACATGCTTTGTGTGTGTGTGTAAAGATAAATTTTCAGGGGTGATATATTTTCCACTAATGGCTGTTATGCAGCAATAACTTGGATTCCATCTAGGGACATTATATCAAGCTTACCTTATTGTAGATTGTGCTGGGAAATACACTCTGTGTAGGTGTGGCTTACAAAATTATCTATGTGAGTCACTGGGTGGTAACTTTGAGCCTGCTGCATATCGGACCCAGTTGTGAATATAGCCAGTTTAAGGGCTGATGTACTATCATAGCTAATCTGTATTTTTTAGCAGGCAACATCTCTGAGCATATATGTGATATATCTGAATTGGTGAATGGCCACTGGGATACGTTCAAAGCCTAATGGAAACCACTGATGTGCAAGAGCCTTCCATCAGGCCCTGTAGGCTAGCCCAGCCAGTCAGCAGGCAAGACTCAACATAGGTAAAATCCATAGCGTATCTTCTTGCCCTGTGGTCGTGTCCCAGAGAGAGCAGTTATCTCTGCCAGAATGCTGTGTTGTATTTACCTTTGAATAAAATGAGGTGGGAAACTCATGGTCTTGAGGCTGGAACAGACTATAATTTTACTTCTTCCACAGTCTGCTGTGGTTTGATTTGTTGGGTTTTTTTGATGCATTAGTGCTGGATGAAACAAAAGCGTGTAAGAGTATATGACTGGCAAAAGCTGTTTGCGGGCTTTTTGGCTCTCAGCACAGCAAAGGTTTCCAGCCCGTAGAAGAAGAGGTGGTAATTGTAGCTGTTTTCTGATCACTGTATACTCTACCATGCCTGCTGTAACTTAAGTGTTCTACCTGGTTGGGAATCAGCACAGTCTTTCAACAGACCATACTCTGCAGGATCACATATATTTTCTTCAAAGGACAAGATAGTCGGCAAGGTTTGGAAGGCTGGCAGTGCACTGCTGCAGGATAGCTAGTGCTCAGTACCACGGGGGGAAGGGTGAGGTAGGAGTCAGCATCTCCAGAACTGCACTTCAGGCTGAGGAATCTCAAGAATTTTGAAATGTGACTCAGAAGTAAAGCAGGGCTGCCTCTCAAGCTGAGGTGGCATTCCTAGAGGAAGAGATAAGACAGTGAGTGCTTATCTGTTGAGTTAACAGAATGCCTAATGGGAAGCAAAACTGATCATCTGATTAGCATTGGCACGTTATCCTTCAGCAGCAGGTTGCCTCAGGCAATGGGCATGGAGCTGTTCATCCCGCACAGATTTCATGTTGCTCTGCTCCGTTTATCTTCTGCTTTGATTTGCTTCACTTGTTTCTCATTTGGTGGAGATAGAATCAATAAATCTTGAATACAAGTTGCTCAACAGAGGTCTGCACTATTTTTATTCTTTGTGGGCATGCATAGCTGCACACCTGTCTGCCTGGCATGTGCTATTAGCAGGTTTGCTCTCAATGTTGTGCTGCTTTCGGTATCAATGGGAGCATTCTCACTGCTGCTGGCTATGTTTTTATCCTTATTTTTCAAGAGATGAGCCCCCACTGTGGAGATCTCCAACTGTGTTTGCTGTTGATGAAGCCACATGAGTATCACCACAAGCCCAGAGTCTGCTGGTCAAAATACTGTGGGTGGCAGAGACATCAGTGCAACACAGAGAATCCCAAGCATTGGTTTATGGCACTCATCCACTGTGATCCAAGTTCCCTTTTTTCTCATGTGGTAAATCTAGTAGGGTTTTCTGATCACCACTTTAAAAACATTTCTTGAAAGGACAAGTGAAATGTTGTCTGAAGCATTGATTTGCCTGTTTGCTTTTGCTTGCAAAAACCTTCATTGCAACTGCTAAAGAAGTCTTTGAGTTCTGGTTGGTATGCAACAATTCCTAAACAAAAGATACCCATGTTTCTCTATTAATTTTGTATGAAACTAGGAATGGGAAACTCCCCTCCACTTTTCTTGAGTGTCCAGGTCTAGAATCCACTGTGTGGTGAACAAAGAGCCCAAGTAAGATAATGCTGGCTGTGAGCCCTTTCTCTAAAACCTCTTTCTGAGTATTTGAAGCAAATCAGAACACTCCCTCATGGGGGAAAGCATATGTCAGGAAGAGTAATGCACAGGCTGTTTATTTACCTGTCCTGTGTTCATTGTGGGATGGGGATGGGGATGATTTGTGATACTGTTGTTACTCCATCATTTAGAGAAGTAGCAGCAGACATAGCCCTCTTGACTTCAAAGCCTTCCTAAAATTTGGGCATAATATATGTTGGAAGTGGTCTCTGGAGTTGTCTGGTCCAATCCTTTGCTCAAAGTAGGTCCTATGAAAGTAGGTTGCTTGGATTTTGTCTAGGTGAGTTTTCACAGGAATGAAGATTCCACAGCCTCTTTGGACCGCTGTGGCAATGTCTGACCATGCTTAACTCAGGATATTTTCTCTGTGCTGCAGGATTAGTAGCAGGGGAAGCAAAAATGGTTATCAGATACTAGCAGCTGGCTGATATTTCTCCTGTTAATGCTGAAACATTCCAGTCTTCTTCAGGACTGATGGTTAATAATATATAACCTCATGTCTTCAGTGAGATCAGAGATGCCAACACTGGCTGTGTTGGAATGCAACGTTTTATATACACCCTGGCAGGTATGTAACTAAAATACAAGCCAGCTTTTCAAATAGTTGCCAAAGGATATAATGGGGGCTGAGCACACTGGGGAAGCTTTCCGTGTCCTTGTAACTCTCCCCTGAGCTACGGTGGTTGGCCACTTTGAATTTTGATGTTTATTCCAAGTTTTCTTGGAAAAAATTACTTGAAAATAGTAGTTGGGTACCTTTGACAGCTCAAACAGGAACTTACCAGCGTGTATTATGCTTAAGCAGTGACTAGCAATAGGGTTCTAGGTTATTCATAATATCTGCAAATAAATTGTGGATCATGTCATTTAAAGGTAGGGTTCCAAGAAACTATGATACTGTTTTCAAAGACTTCATTAATCAGGATTACATGTCTGTATTGCCCATTATTAAAATAATCAGAGTAAAACTACAATTTCAGTCCCTCTTACTCAGCAATAATTGACTTAAACTATAATTTTGAAGAAATTAGTGGATTGCCTGGTTTGAGAAACTGCAAACAAGCCTGATTTCCAGAGAAAAGTTGATCATACACTTTCTGTAAACCATGTCCATCTAAGTGGAAATGTTGACTTCTGTAACTTAGATTTATTTTTATATAGGCAAACCCTTTAAGTGGGTAATAAGTTATTTCTTTTAATCTGACCAAATATTGCATTTCAGTTACAACAGTTATCTACACAAGTAGGATGCAGTACCTTAGATATTTGTCGTGTGAGTTTGCTTCAGCACAGAATTAGTGCTGAAAATGTTTGTTCCCACCCTCTCTTTTGGCGCTGATGTGAATCAAGCTTACTAAAATTAATTTACAAGAGGAAAACTACCTTTCAGCAAGAGATAATGATGATAATTTTTTAATTACCACAGTTATCATAAACTATGTCATGCATTTATCCAGAAGCCTAACCTTTCCACAATAAATGTCTTTGTGGTTTAACCTAGCCAGCTACTAAGTGCCGCACAACCACTCGCTTACTCCTTTCCACCCCCCGGTGGCATGGGGAGGAGGATTGGAAAAGAGTAAAACCTGTGTATTGAGATAAGAACAGTTTAATAATTGAAATAAAGTATAATAATATAATAATTATAATAATTGTAGTGAAAAGGAAGACAGACAAGAGAAAGAGAGGAATAAAATCCAAGGAAGACAAGTGATGTGCAGTAGAATTGCTCACCACCCACTGACTGGTGGTGATGCCCAGCCAACTCCCCCAAGTTTATATACCAAGCATGATGTTCTGTTGTATGGAATACCCCTCCAGCTAGTTTGAGTCAGGCGTCCCTCCTGGCTGCTTGTGCCGCTCCTCTTTGGCAGAGCATGAGAGACTGAAAAGTCCTTGACTTGGGGCAAGTGCTACTTAGCAACAACTAAAACATCCATATGTTATCAGCAGTGCTGTATCAGCTGCTAAGAAGAAAATTAACTATCCCAGCCAAAACCAGGACAGTAAATGCCTCTTTTGTGGTTTCCACATTGTAGCTGCAACAACTGACAGCTGAAAACATCATTGTGAGACTGTCAGATGTGCTTTCTGCATAACTAGTGATAATCTAACTATTCTTCAGCTTCACGGATCAAACTGCTGGGAACTGATACTTCAGTGCTTGTTATTGGCAGCAGTAGATAGAATTGACTAATGTAGTTTGAGTGTCAAAGGCCTGTGGTGTTGAGAGAAATATTAACCATAAATCAAACACGCCACAATGGTGGTGCCAGGCTACATCGTAAGGCAAGATCTTGCAAACCAGACGGGGCCTGCTTAGGCCTTACTCTTGGTAATGTTTACTTTGGCTAATAGAAGTAAGGGTTGGTAGGGTGGGGCTGTAGCGATTCTACTTAAAACTGAGAAGGACTGGACAAGTGATGTGTGAAATGGCTGTGTGCTTTGCTGTGTGCATTCCCAGTTGTTCCCACACATGCAATGGCTGGTAACGAACAAGGGATATCTCATCCCTGGTTAGGCATTGTCACTTCTCCTCCCATCTGGCTTCTGTTGTAAAATCTGTCAGTGAGTGCTAGGCTTGCATTTGCTGTATTAAGTGGGTTTTGCAGGGCCGACATTTAAAAATACCTTGATTCAGAGTCAGCTTGTGACAATTTTTTCTTGCAGCAAAGGAGAAAAAAGTAGCAGCAAGGACATCATTAACAGCATTTTGGCTGCTCTTAGCACACACAGTGAACTGAGCAGGGGAAGGTGTCTGATACCAGCCTCCATGTTAGCAAATGAACCGAGAGTGAGAACTGTTGGTAGGATGATTATGAGGAGATGTTTGGGTACTTCATGCAGTCAACTTGCTTGACTGTTAACTTCATTTAATGTCTTATGATCCTTCTAGATGCCACTGTCATGCAGTTACCTTTAGTGACTCTTCCAGCACAGTTGCTTTGGTAACAGGCTTGGTCAACCCTCTTTTCTTAATTAGGTCCTAAATTATCACAAGTTTTACATGCTCTTGAAGGTCTTTGCATTTGATTTAATCCCTGCATCAAAGGGAGATGATGCAGAAAGAACAAAAAGTGCCAAGTTGTGGGACAGAAATCTGATTATAGCTAACTCTACCTGAAAAACCTCTGGGGAAGGGAACTGCAAATTATATATTTTTTTTTTTTTTTTTGCAATTATGTGGAGTATTTCAGCAGGGAGTCAGCTAACAGTATTTAGAGAAATCCAAAAAGCACGAAGCATAAAGCCAGGAGCTAAGCAAAGTATAGAGATTTCATTATAAATTAGTGTTGGAAATTAGAGACTGGCTGTGAAATAGCCACAATTAAAATTCAAAGAGCAAAGAAGAAAAAGTTTACCTGGTGACCTTTGCTTGCTGCACAGGGTTAGAAAAGAAGCTGTGCTACTTTATTATTCTAACATAACTTGTGCATTACTGAAATTGTTAGGAAATTAAAGCAAAATCAGAGGACTGATACTTAACTGATGAAAATTGGCATAACCCAGCATATTTCAAGGCAGCTGAACTGATCTACAAGAGCTAAACATGTGCCTCCAAATCAACAGCTCCACACTCACTATGCCTATGTAGACGGAACAAATTAAACATCTTTTTCCAGGCAGGTCTATGTGTTGATCCTGAGCTTTATATCTCTATTCAAATTGTATGAGCTGTTTAAGATTAAAGGCAATTATCTCAAAGTTAACTCCAGCAGGAAACAAGTAGATACATAATAGATCAGCACAAAGTGATTTTTTTTTTTTTTTTTTTTTTTTGTGATTGCTTATTGAATTGT
>JAOEHX010064518.1:0-14813 GCA_025448015.1 Bolborhynchus lineola | reverse complement strand
GTTTGTTTTTTTTTTTTTTTTTTTTTTTTTTTTAACACTAGAAAAGAGCAAGGATATGTTTTCTGGGCTGCTGTTAGTAAAGTAATTGCAGAGATGAAAAAAGAGGCTGTAGGAAGAAACTCTGGTGTAATAAGTTGTGCTATACTTGGCTGAGTGAAAGGAGAGAACTTTGCTGCTTGTTAATACAGTGAGTCTCTTGCAGCTGACACTTTTGAAAATATGGTAAGGCTGGTTTACCATGTAAACATTAAGTATAGGGTGGTTTGACCAGGCTGCTCAGTTAATGTACAACCTAATGCAAGTATGGAGGAAGACATCCTGAAAAATGAGTGTAGAGGGAATTCTTTGTTTATATGGGAAAAATATAGACTTAAGTGAAGGAGGAGCTTTGGGTTCTGCATGAATCAGGCTGTACTCACACCAAAGGGATGACAAAAAGATAAAAGTGGAGAAAAAGCTATGTAATTTTCCAGGTGTGGTATTTTGGGCCATGTTTGATGCTCTTTCAGCTCAGAAAAATGAACTTTCATTTCATTTTTGTGGACTCAGAATATGGAAGACTTCACTTTAGAAGATACATGCTGGAGTTTGGACTCAAATCTTTAGGCTTAAACAAATATAGCTTTCAGGTTCATTAAAAGTTTCCTTAAAGCTTTGAAGCTCACTCTTTCATTGAAAGAGGAGCTCTGACCAAACCAGTGTTCGGCTAAAATTGGTGGGCAAAATTTGTGTCAGTAATATGGGTTTGAATTCAGCCCCTGATTGACAACACTTAATTGGAGGAATTTTGGAGAAATTCTGAAGGCTCATTGTGCAGGAAGCTAGGCAAAATAAGAGGCTCACCTCATCTCCAGCCAGCAGACGCAGTCATGTCTTGCAGAGCTCCGATGTGCATACATTGGCCTAAGTACAGCAGCAGTGCCTTACTTTGAATTTCAGTCTTTATCTGGATCTCTTTCAGGCTTAGGCATGGCAAAGGTTAAGGTGATTGATTATACTGCTTGATGGAAGGGTAATATATATTTTTTTTTTCTTAAGTCTTTTTATTACGAGATGTTTTTGCTGCTCTGAGGCTTTATGCATGCATATGGTATCTTTAGCAGTGAAGTCTCTTCTTGGCAGTTGACTGCTTGTAATGGTCATGTTTTTCTGTATGTTAAAGCAAAAGTTCTGAAGTTACATTGCAATCCAGTGTACTCAGATTTGTACTAAGGAACTGGCTTGAAGTTTTGTCAGTAAAATGATAGTAATTGACTTTGTTTTGTTAGATACCGCTGTCAAATAAAGCTGGAAAAGGCACCTTGAGCTGAAGGTTAGCTGAACTAAAACAGATATTAGGAAAAAATTTGGCTGCAAAGTAGATATCCGGCTTTCATGTTTGGAATTTAGGCTATTCTGATCAGTATATCTGGTCTCTAAGTTCCTGCCCACCTTTATTTTATCCTATCAGGAAGATAAGCCTAAGCCATTTTAGACTTGGATCTCTCTGGCACAGTTACGTTCCCAATGCAGTTTCATCAAGTTGGTCTCACAGACAAGAGAGGGATACCTGTTTTTTCATTCTGATGGTAAACCTAATCCCTGGATGCACTGTTATTTGCATTGAGGAAAGCAGCAAAAGGTCATTGATCACACTAGAAATCATGTCTGGTCATGGCTGAAGATCAGTTTTACATGTTGCATATGCCTGTCATTTAGACTTGTCCAAGTGACTTTGGTCCAGCCTCTCTTCTTGTGTTTTATCTTAGCTCATACCTAAATTTAGCAGTCAAAGGCTGCCAGAGCTGGCTGGTGTGTGCAATGCACTTTGGTGAAAAATCCTTTTCTCTGAGATTCACCCCTCTCCAGTAGACTAGCATTACCATGCTGGTTTCCTTCAGTGCTTGACTTTTCAGTTTATGCTCTTTGTCAACAGCAGAGCCGTTCTTTGGTTGGGTTAGTTTATAGCTAATTTTGCTGTCATACAGTTTTGATTTTTAGAAACTGAAAATAAGCCTTGTAGGCCTTTAATAGATATTTTTACAAATAGAAGGAAAGAGATACATGATTTTTAGCTGAGAGGAATTGCTTTAGAGAATATTAGAGAGACATGATTTCACAAATGAATTGCACAGTACGCTAATTCTTTGCATGTATCCAGGGGCCTCAGCCCAAAGGTAGCTGAAATTCTATGCCATAATTGCATTCTTTCAAAATTGCAGCTATAAGAGACCATAGTTGTTTCCAGAAAAATGTTAAAAATGTGCATTTTTCTGTACATACGTTGCATAAGCTAGCATTTAGTCATTGATTACTTCATTAACCTTTGCTCTTCAGAAGCCTTGGAAATGAAAAATATTTGAAGGAAAAAGAGATTGGGGGGAGCTGAAGGGATTTCTTGAAAGGTCAAAATCTATCAAGTTAGATCTCCCTGCCCCCTCCTTGACCAAACAGCTCCTGCCACATATCTCCACAAAGAAACAAATAGGTGTTGCGGGTGCTGAAGAAGTGGAGATTGTTTCACTGCTTGTTCCTTATGTTTGATTTCATGCATTTAATAGTATTCTTGCATTGTTTGTTTATTTAGATATTTTGTTGTTCTTGAATGAAAGCGGTAGTAACAACTGAACCCCCCACAACCAAGCCAAAAATCCAGATAAAACATGTATTTCTTTTAATCCACTCTTTTGCTTTAAAGACATTGGAACAAGGGTTACCTGTCTGGCTTGAGCTTGAGATGCCTTTAGCCTTGCTAGCTCACCAATACACCTAGTTTTAATTTAGCTGTAACTGTTTTTTTTTTTATTCTTTTTATATTTATTACATGTTTTTGGTGTCCACCTGGTGACAATAATATACAGAATGAAGCTAATTTCGCTCTATATTCTGGATTCAATTTTATAAGTGACTTCTCATGGCCAAGTTATAAGCCTTTGAAATATGGGAAATGCTGACAGTATCTTAGCAGCATCTGCAGTAATGGGTGTTTCTCTAATGTAGACAAGTGGTGTTATTGGACTCTCTTTTTCCATTCTCCCTGCTTTCTTGCCAAGATGCTTTATCTTTCAGCAGCTACAAAACCAGCATCTTTTTTGCTTAACCTGTGACAGGTTTCCCCTCCACCCTTTGAATCTGGAGTGGACAGGACAGAATTATGTTGTACCTGTTCCATCCTTCTTAGCTTATCCAGGAGACTTCATTGCTGTCTGATGCTTTTATGTACTTGTATTCAATGAGTGTGCAAATAAACACTTTCAGTCTAAGCCTTGAAGGAGACAGTCTTTAAAGAGTCATGACTGTGTAATTAAAAGGATGGTCATTTTGAGATGCTATATGTATATCTAGTATGTTTTAGTGACAGAAATTAAGCCTTTTTCCACAAAACTCTAAAACCCTTATGGCTTATTTAATTTAAATGTTTAATGCAATTTAAAACTCTCTCTATAAGGCTCATATTCTGAGCAGCAATAACATGGAGAAATGAAGGTAGAAGGAGCGTGTGCTCTTCATTTGATTGATGGTGTTGGGGCTACCCATAAGCTTTTCCTGGAGAAGAGATGATAAGTAGTAAGAGGACAGAAGGCAGATGGGAGCTACGATCTGTAGACAGGCAATGGCAGTGCCTGGGCTTCCTCCTTTGTGCTTTCTCCTGACTATAGGAGTACTCAACAGACTGGAAGCCACCTTTAGTAACTGCGGGATCTTGCTTAGCTTCCGGTAAATACTGTTTTAATTGAAGTGTGACTGGGTATTCGTGTGTGTTAAATAGTATTTTCTCTTAGAAAGCCTGCCATGCATTGTTGTTAAGCAGCAGTACTTGCGGATTCCTCTTCTCCAGCTATTTCCTTTAGCTAAAAATGCAAAATTGTGCTGCCCTGAAGGGTTATTTAGCAAGAATTTTAATGGAATAGTAGAAACATTGCACTCTAGTGATTTCCCCCATGCAGGGAAATGTCACAGTCCATTGGTCTTTCCCAGGAACATTAAATGAAATTACACCGATTTTCATTACTCTGCTCAAGTACAATGTTGTTAAGTAAATATTTGCACAAAAATATGGCCATCCTGAGGTGTGAGCTGTCCTGCAAGGTAAATAATTAAAGCATGTGCTCTCTCTAGTAGCAGAAACCAGTGCTTGATACAGGTTTGATCATTTCACATGTCTCTTTACTAATCCATAACTGTCTTCTGCAATTATTTTCATCGTCCAGCCAAGCAAAGATAAAAGGTAGAACATGCCTCTTTCACCTATTCCCAGGGAAACTCCATTATCCTTCAAGGGTCACGTGGCTGTGAAAAAGCCAATGTGAGGGGAAGAGGCAGCCCACAAGGACAAGCTCAGTATGAGCAGAAAATGAAGTTGTTACCAGACAGCAAACTGCAGCCCTTGGTTCTTATGAATATTTGAATGAGTAACTAAAAACAGCTCAGTGGACTCTAAGCAACTGTGACAGCTGAAACTGCCTGGGAAACTGGCAGTCTACAAGGACCACAATGAAAAGATCAGCAGCCACATTTCTGCTTGCACCACTATAAATATATTGTAAAACCTGAGCAGGTTCAGAGTCGTCAAATATTGTTCAGGGAGAAAAAAAAAAATCTCTGCCTATGAATTTTCATCAGCAAGGTACCTACAGAATCTGTCAAGAGATTCTGAATCCATTAAAATACAACAATTTCTAACAACTTACTCCAGGCAAGAGAATAGCCAAATTTTGTAGACATTGAAATATTGATGTTGCTTTTGCTTATACTCAGAAAATTTGCCCTAGTGAATCTTTCATTAATATCTTTCAGTTAGTTCTATGTGGAAAGAAAGATGATGAGACCAGTTTACCTGAAGCTAAAATGTTCTGAATAATCTGAAAAAAAACCCAACCTGGGAATGTGGGGTGGAAGAACCATAGTAAGCAAACTGATGAAAGACTGGCCTTTATTTAATAGCGATCAGAAAGATGTACAGAAGTTATGAAAAGAACTTAAAGGAAGGAAAAGTTATTACATTGAAGTGCAATTTTGACACCAATTTTTTTTAATGTATGTTATAAAGCTATATCTAAAGTTGTGTTTAGTGTGATGTACCTGATCATACAGACCACAGCTAATGTGTCCTCTGCTATATAACTGCCCCATATTTAATAACATGAACATTCCTCACTCAGTTGTTTTCAGTGGGACTGCTGACACAAGAGAAATTTGCAGAATCAGTTTAGTATGGTGCTTAAAATGTTGGCTTTATATTAAAGCTGTGAGAGAAACATCTTACATTTCTTATTGCTTTTTCAAGCTTATACGGTAAACTTCTGACTTCAGAACCAGATTAATTGTTCAGGTAAAATGTAACTGGCTTGCCGTAAAGGAATAGCAAAGAAAGAAGTATGCTTTTGAAATAGTAAGATGAAGAGCCTTTTTAGCAAGAGCTGCACTTACATTTGTCAAATGGCACTTCATTCTGGCACTTGTGCCACTTGGTAGCAATGACATTGGTTTCAGCATAACATCTACAGTGCTGGAATACAATACTTTGAAAAATTGTGGAGTTCCCACCGAAGCAGATCTGTCTAACCTGTTCTTAAATGTTCATCAAGAATGATGGAGGAATAATTGATCCTGTACTAGTGAAGCAAAGAGATTGACTGGCAGACCTCTTGAACTCCTGCCCAGACCTCTTTTCTATGAGCTCAGAAATCAGAGTTGAGTCATGTTTTTTAAGGGATTGATGGCAGTGCAAACTGGTAGGCTTAGGTCTGATTCTGCCTATTCTGTCAATGCCATCAAGTAAACATTGACCTTTCCCAGAAAATGTGGAATAAATCAAAATTCTGACTGCATGAGTTAGGTACAGAGCTGCATTAAAAATTCTCTGCACATTTCTGCTTCAAATTTTGCATGTTATGATTTTTTTTAAGTTTGTTCTTTTGATCTTTTCATTTTGATTACATCACAAAAGCTTGACCTGATTGTGATTAACTGGTGGGATTTAGTTTGCGTTTTGGCATAGTTACTTAATTTTGTTCTGTGTTGCATGCAGAAGTCTTGAAACTTACCTGAGTTTTATGTTTTTAGTAATACTTTGTTCTGCAAATCTAATAAAAGATGTCGTGGACAAGAGACAATGATTTTACAAGGAGAAGAAAGGGGAAAGGTGGCAGGAAAAAGAAAATGAATCTCAAACAATTTGATTTATAGAGACCATGTCACCATTTGGGCCCCCAGTGTGACAAATGTGTAAAGGACACTTTCTTGCTTCCTAATACTGGTGAGTAAGTACAGAAAGATCCTGTGCTTTGTAGGCTGCAGTCATCTGCTCCCCTGATCACATGTTCATTTTAGGCTGATGGCTTGGATGATTTCAAGGGTTTGTGATTTTGGCTATACCTTTATAAGCCAAAGTTTTTATTAAACACCACAGACAATAGGCTCAAGGAGGTTTGGAATGGAATAGGGCTTGCCTGGAAAGACCTGTTTCTAATGCAGCAATATCCAAAAAAGAAATGAGCCAAACTCTTCTTGTGGAGGATAGCTGTGGTTCTTGTCTGTACTTGTCGTAGGTTCTTGATGCCATGTGGAATGTTGCAAGAAAGTGTTATTTGTCTGCAAGAGCTGAGAGGTTGGAAAGCTCTGGCTCAGTGCAGAGGCAGGAGATGCCAATGGGCATCCTGAAGACCTGATTTCCCCATTGAAAAGGAAAGGGCAATGGCCATTTCCCAAGGGTGCTCCTGGCCTTCTGCTTCCCACCACATCCAGGAAGTGTCTGAGTCAGCAGGACAGGGCTGCTGTATTTCCAGTTCCGCTGCTTTTTGTTCCTGTCTTTTCTGACAGCTGACGTGTTGGTGCGCCCCATCTCTGGAGGCAGGCTCAATGGAGTCCAGAGACAGCACTGTCTTCAAGTTTAAATGAGTGCCATGGTGCAAGGAATAGGCCGAGCAACAATGCACATCATCTGGTGTGGGTGGGTAGAAAGACACTGCCTGTGAGTGTTGTATGACTAAGAATCTGTGGCCTGAGACTTGATGAATGTGGGAGCTCAAGGAACTGAAATGCTTTGTGGCTATGTGCTGGCACATATGTGTAGCAGAGGCTGAGTCCAGAATTCACAGTATAATTTGCCAGTGTCATCTTCTGTTTAAAGGGATACAAATTGCCTTGCTTCCTTGTATTACTCTTATACTTGTATCTTTTTCATGAAGCATGATGAAGAACTATTATTCAGATAGTGGCGTGTCACAAGCAAAGGGGATTTGTTCATCTGGCTGCTACCTAATGTCCTCAAGTCCTCTAGTTCCTTATACTCTTGCCTTTGACTTTAGTATGAAAAATAAGTAAATATGAATGTTGTGTAGGTTCTGCCCTGCAGTTATTATCTACCACTATCTATCTGGAAACAGTCAATAAAAAGATTGATTGGATGATTCCCAGTTTATTTCTGTGTGTAAAGCAATAATTTTCATCAGATGATAGACATGGCTATTAGGTTTCCTAGGTGAGGATCAAGAAAGGAAAAAACAGAGATTATTTCTTGTCCAAACTGCATTTTGCTTAATGCAAATGCAGCCACTCTGGAAGCAGAATCATTAATAGCATTTCCATTCTGTCTGGGTCCGTAAATAGCCTACCTGGCCATCGATATTCTCCAGAGACACTGTGTGAAACCAAATCTGATGGCTTGAATGGTGCTGCGCAAAAAACCTCTGTAACTCTTCTGAGTCTTCCGAAATTCATCCCTTCTCCAAGCCTGGAAAAATCAATCCCTGTGAAAATACCCCAAGAATCATTTGTTAAAGTAATGATGCAAGTTTTTTAAAACCAACATCACTGTTGCATCTTTATGTAGACACTCTTCTATTAAAAGCTGCAGATTATTCAGTTAATCAGTTCAGGATCTTTTCTTTTACCAGTATTAATGTTGCTGCCTGTGTGGAGTACTGCACCCTCAAAGAGGCTACTTTCTCTGTTCACATCCACTGTATCAGTTCTGACCCAAGTTAAAAGCCAGGAATATATATATCTTCCCTAATTCTTTAAAGAGTTTTTATCTGCTCAACTATCTTTCAGCATCTTGTTAACTGTGTCAGCCTAAGTGTAACAGATGCAGGTGTGGTCAGATGCATGTGCACTTTGATGGATGAAGGCTGAAAGGATATACCAGCAAGAGCTTAATTCATTTACAGATATGTCTGTGAGATGAGCAGTTGTGAAGTGAGAGTTATGATGTGCAGTGAAGATGAGCTCTATAGGCAGCCAAAGAGGTACTGAATACTGTGTTTCCTCCTTGTTGAGGCACATAAAAAGTGTCTTTCCCTCAGCGTTGCTCAAGCTAGGTGAAAAATCACAAGTTCCAGAGCTTTCCTGGGTTTCTTGTAAGGCAGAAGTGCACTAAGTACACAGCTAAACATGTGCCACAAATAAGAAAGTATTTGAAACAATTTGGTTTGTTGTTGTTTTGTTTTCTAGCATTTTGGACAGCAAAGGAAGTTTGACTTTAATCTTGGTGCTCTCCCACTCTCACCTCTCCATTAGTGATACCTAGTTTCCCACTAGGAGGTTGCAGGCAATGTTGATCAGAGGCTGTGGCTTCACAAGCTTTTGCAGCAACAACAAATTGGTCCTTAAAAATTGTCTTTCTTTCCGTTTCATGTTTTTTGGGGAAAAGAACTCTTTGCTTTATTTTGTTCCTTCCCCAGTAAATCGATACACCAGACTGAAACTAGTTGCTATGCATACAGATATCTGATCCTGCACCTAAAGAGGCTTGCTTCCACGAGCAACTTTCATTTAACTGTGACAGGAAAGTGCTGCTCCTGAGGTCTCAGTGTCTTTCCTTAGCTTTCTGCGTGAGAAGAGTCTGTTTGGGTGCATGTTAGTGACCCCTTTACTTCCACTGGGGAATCAATTCAGCACTTACCAGTGACTCTGGAAGTCATTTCCTTTGAAATTTCCTTGGCTTTGTACACAAAAAACAAGATCTGAAAATTGTTCCATTGCTACTCTTCCCCCTCTCCAATAGGAGACAAGAGACTGTTTCCTTTCATTATCTTCTTACTGAATTCTGGAAGACTTTTTTTTTTCTAGCCAACAAGTGGAAGCTTTTCTTCTTTTTCTGTGGTTCTTCACATACAGTGGGGGCTTCTGATACAATACCACGTATGCTCTCCAGTTTACAATGCTTGATTTTTCTTTAAGTACAAGACTGGGGGGAGAGGGAGAGAGTTTCTAGTTTCTTGCTTTTAATTTCTATTTGAAGTAGTACTCTAAAAAAGACAAAAATAAAATGGATTCTTTGAATGACTGGGAAAATGAAATTACTGACTTTCATAGAGCTCAGTTGCGCAAGGCTCGTGTATGAAGCAGTGCGATTCTAATTAAATGAGATGATTTAACAAGATACTTATATTGTAAATCTAAACAGTTTGCTTTCTACAATTTTTTTTTTTTAAGATTTTCAAAGAAAATAGACAAAACTCCCCAATTTTATTCTGCCCTTTTCTATTATCTACAAGGAAATTCTGTTACATAAAGGACAATTTCCAAAGGTGTGTTTTGCTGGTTTTTAGGGACCTGTTCAGAGTCTCCTGAGTGTCAATTGCAGCAGTGTTCATAGGCATTAAAACCAAACCATGCACAATATAAACCCCAAACATATTCTATGGAAGCCTCTTACTTATTTAAATAATTAAAATTCTCAAGGAATGTTTGGTTCCTTGCTCTCTTCTGAGGATAAAAGGCAGTCTGATTTGTCCATTTGAAAAGGAAATTATGTCATAGCCTTGAATGGCAGCTTTCTGGAATACTGAAAACATCTTTATTTAGCATGTGAAAGTATGGCATTTAGGGTGCTTTTATCTTCTCCTTTGGAATTATTGCATGATAGTGTTACTGAAGACATTTGGGAGGGGAAATCATTCCAGGAGAAGCTGTGTAGCATTAGAAAGTGAATAACCTAAGGCAAAACAAGAAAGAAATCGGAACACGTTCAGGTCTGGGATTATTACTTTGGGAATTAACAGCCAAGAGCCAGGCAGTAGTAAGTTGAAAGCAGGCTAAATACTTACGAGCTGCAGTCAGACCGAACAAAAAGACTTGTAGAAACATGGCAGCCCTGGCATGTTAATCAGGTTTTTGCCAGGAGTGATGGACGTGCTTGTATAGGAATGATAAAGAAATTTATATTTTATACTATGTTTGCAAAAGAATGAAGCCAGTTTAACAATTGGCTTAAAATCTGATTCAGTTAAACTGGTGTGGATCCCTAGTGTCAGTGCATTTATATACCTTAGCTTGTTCTGGCAAACATAATTAATCTTGTTTCAATGCTGTTTAGGTACATCAATGTTTACACAAGTTAACTAGTTTGGCACTGAAATTACTGGGCTAAATGGATTAAATACTGCTGGTAAAGACAACAGATTTGCCAATTTCAGCTCTAGAAAGTAACCCTATTTCACACATTGGGCTTCTCAGGAATGTGATATTACATGGTGTTTCAGTTTGTCTGCTCCCTGTCCTGATGAGATCTAGGGCAACTGCTAGGTCAGTCTTATTCCAGATCTGTGTAGGCCTACCATCAAATCTGACAAGGTATCACCAGGCTGTGTGCTGCAGCCTTCTCCAGCAACAGAACTTTGGCAGGGTCACGTATTTTTACTGCTGCCTCTACTCCAGGTGTCTATTGTGTAGTATAAGAGAGACTGGTTTTCACCCGTTACAGTGCATCATTCTTCCCACTCTCTCAAAGATGTGGAAAACTAACATCAGGTGGCCTTCCTTATCATACTTCTGTGTAGGAGGCAAAGATCAGACAATCAGAAATTGTGTAGCAAGGAGATATGCTTTCTGATGATGAGTGCCAGTAGAGGCATCCAGCCATTGCCCTTGCCTTAGCTGTATTGCATTTGAGCAGCTGTAAGAATGAAACACTGCCATACCTTTTAGCAATTTCTAGTTGTAAGAAAAGTGAGTTTCTTCAAAAGAAATTTAACTAGTGCCTTTACATCAAAACCCAGAGGCCTTCAAGTGTCAAGGTCTAGGGCATTTGGGAATGTAAGTTACTTGGAATCTGGACTCTGAATAGTTCACATTGGATGTAATGTTGCCCGCTGTGCAGTGCACTGCATACTGGAACTTCATGCTGTGAACAGCAACACAAGTAACAGCAGATACTTATATCTGCCGCGTAAGGGGCATGATGTGGTCAGTGATCCAAAGGGAGAAATGCTGTCTGTACAGTCTATGCCCATCTGTAAGCACTGTCATTCTTGATCAAAGGGCTGAATTTTCTCCCTTCAAAGGCTTTCTCTTGTCAAAAGCAGAAGTCATGCCAGAACAGGATGTCCTGGTTCATGTATTTTAATAATGTCAATAATAAAAAAAAGAAAAAATTGGGCAAGCAGGGTCCCTTGTGACAATCACCTGTATATATGATTCAGTATGACTTACCAGGTGTTTGAATCTAATCGTCAATGCCTTCCTTTTAAGTGTGGATTTCTTAAATATGACTGTCGAACCGCTGTTTATTGTATTGTCACTCCTTTGACTCCAGCATCATGTGAATGTGAACTGCAGCTTTTGAAATTGTTCCTCTTTTATCACTTGCTATTCATTGATTTATTTCTTACTGCAATTGCAGATGTGATGTTCTGTCTTTTTGAATGTTAGTTTTCTCTGAGGAGAATGAAGAAGGTGGAAAAATGATATTAGGTTTAATTTGGAATATCCTCACAGAGACATAGTCTTTCAGCAACATTGCTGAGTACTTGCTGAAGCAGTGCTAAGCTTTGTACATATAATGGGAAGTCAGCAAGCAGCTTACAAGATGTTTGTTTGTGTTCTACTCTAAGCAGCTGTAAATAAACATCTTTCAACAAGATCATATTTTTGTCTTTAATTCAGGAAGAGAAGGATTCAGGCTGTCTTCTTCAGGCTGCTTTTATGATATATTCTGCCTTAAGTGATGTGCTATCTCTGAACAGACCACAGCATGTGCTGCTTATCTCCTTTCTGCTTTCTTGTAACTTCAGTTCCTTCCAGAAACCCTGAGAACTCTTCACCTTATTCTGAGGAAGAGTAAGGTACTTCACTTCTTTCATTTTTGGATCAAGATTCTTTTTTATGTGATCTGACTTAATATTAAAGAAGAAGATGTCTCCAAGGCCCCCCTTTTGCCAAGTCTTTGCCAAACCACATCCTTGCCTACTGGCAGGGCAGAGCTCTCAGCAGCCAGCCCTACCACTTTTATTCTTCTTCCTGCTGCTGCTCTAAAAGCCGAAAACAAAAGAAAGGGATCACATTTTTCCCAACTTTTTATCACTTTTTAGATCACATTGGGATTTCTGCTTTGCCAGCATTACTGAAAAATATTAAGAGCTGAGAATTCAGTCGTAGTTGGTATTAGGTATAACTGGGTATAACTTACACAGTGATGTTCATTCCCTTTGCTTTTTACTTACCTCCCATCCCCAGGGTAAGGAAAGTGACATTCATGAAAAAAAGTTAGGTCAAAACTACTCAATTTTCCACCAGAGCTAAACTTGGCTGTGCAAGTCCTGAAGGACGGGTGTCTACTTTCTAGAAAACAAATGATATATTGATTTCCTATTAAAAGAGAGCACTGACAGGAGCTTTCAAAACAAAAGCCTTCTTTCAGCACAGCATTTAAATGTGTGACTGCTTAAATGGTACATCGTCTTAAGTGTCCTGCTGGAACAGCTCTTCAGTGCCTGGCTTTGAATCCCTGTGTCAGCTTTGTCCCAGCCTTCACCTGGGCTTTGCCCTGAGCTCGGAGGTGGGCAGGGGTCATCTGGCACACTGGTAACACACATTTTGCATCCCTGGGCACACTGCTGAGATTCTGAGTTTCTGAAGAGTGTCAGACTCCACTGAGGGTTTTTTTCCCTTTCACTCTCTACTTTCTTTTCCCTTGTTCTCTGCCAGCCACATGCAGCGTGAACTTCAAAATTTGTTTCGAGTCTTCCTCCATTTTGCGTTGTGTGAGGACAGGGAAGAGGTTAAGGAGGTGAAGCAAATAGGAGTAATGCATTTAGGTTTTTTAAATTTCTTCCTCAGATGAGTAGCAGCAGTTGCAGTGTGCTTTCTCATTAAGATGGATAGTTATACCTTGTGGTGCGTTTTGTCTACTCCTGTGTTTGCGCATGTGCAGGTGCAGTGATTACTGCTGGTATAATTGATGATAATTTACTTGCTGTCCATCATGGAACACAAAATGGGTGGCTTTACCTCTTCTTATTCTTGTTTTAATTTTTTTAAAGTTTGCTAAACTAGCATTGTTTTCTCTCAGGATTGATGCAGCTCGCAACAGCATTTCCTGAGTAACTTTGCCCCTGCATTCCTCCCATGTGATCCCTGCTGTGGATGCCTCTCCTTCTCCCAGCCATTAGGGTGAGGGGCTGGTTTGTGGCAAGAGCTGTTCCTTCTTGCCCTGGAGTGGAAGCATGATGTGCTGATAAAGAGTGATTCATGGAGAAAATATCTTTCAAGTACAGGATATGAGGAGACAAAATATCAATCTTTTCCAATCATATTTGTCAAGAGCTATAAGGATAAGAGGGAGATGATAAACTTTCAGGTATTTCTGATTTGAAAAATACCTGTAGGACTTGCTCCAAGCAGATTGATATTTTACTGAAGATTCTCAGGAAGCTATAAAACACAGCAAAATGATGGCAATGAGATCCCAACACTTTCTTAAATAGATGAAAGGATGCTTCAAGGTCTGTTTGTTTAGTCAGTCTCTCTTTTCATCTCTGTTAATTGCCAAGAAGGATGAAGTAGCATTAGTACGCACAGCTTGTCAGTTATGATCTTTAAAAGGAAATTCTTTTTTAACCATAGTGCTCATCTTAATCCTGCTTTCTCACAAGTGCTTCACGTGTGTTTACTGACAGGCTTTAAAATTTATTGCCATAATAATAAAGACAAAGTAAATGAATACACTTGAAAGATGTTTTATTAACCGAGGGGTCCTATTTTCAGACATCCATGTCTCCATTTTTCCTTTTTTTGAAGCCTATTGTAATAAGATATGTAACCTTGTAAACTGGCAATGTGATTAGAGTTCATGTAATAGTTCATTTGGAAACAATTTGATTCTTAAATTGTACAGTTTTTGTACTGCTTTGTACTATACTTGTATGCAGTAATACTTAAAAAATGTCTTTAGTAATACAATTCAACTTCTGAATTTCACATGTACTTCTAAAATATCTTGTTTCTGATCCTTCAAGCATATTCATGATAATCCTAATCTTTAAATTGAGACTGGAAAGAAAACTTTCAGGTTTGGGTATCTGTTTTTCTTCTTAGCAATGTGCTGGTGGATATGACAGGGACTGATTAATTTGTGTAAAACATTAGTTCTTAAGATCTGAGTCTTATAAAAAGCAGGTAGTTTTTCAAGTAACTTCTGTGGCTGTTCCAGAAAGAGTTCATTCATTCCTATCTACAAAATAAAAGTATTTTTATTTAAGTCATGTATTATAATCATGGCAAAATGTGCCTTGATGGTCTGGCAGAATGTGGACTGCCATCAGTTTCCTGCTGTTGTTAGTGAGATGCTTCCACTTATGTGCTGTACCACAACCAGACCATGCAATGTGAGCATATATATACGTGTGTGTGTGTATATATGCATAAAAGAGCATGATATGGCTGCATCAAAGTGTTAGCTGATAGCATGTTCAGCATCTTTGTTGGTGACATGGACAGTGGGATTGAGTGCGCCCTCAGCAAGTTTGCCGATGGCACCAAGCTGGGTGATTCAGTTGATACGCTGGAGGGAAGGAATGCCATCCAGAGGGACCTTGACACGCTTGTGAGGT
>JAOEHX010064512.1:0-17429 GCA_025448015.1 Bolborhynchus lineola | reverse complement strand
GTGAGTGAACAAACTGCTTGTTTTACGGCTGAAACCACGATGGTTCTTTTAGGAGGGGGAAGTGAATGAACAAACTGCGTGGCTGATTTACAGCTTAAACCACAACATTATGATAAGGAATGGTATTAGTAGACAATTAAGGACAAGATCATTGGTTGCTCTAAACTGCTTTGACACAAAAAAATAGTTCACTGAACTAATTTTTTTCAGCCAATGTACAAGGCCAAATATTGAAAATATATATACTAAATTCTTAAAAGGTACACCTACAAAAAGAATAAGCTTCAGTAATAACTGAAACAAACACCCCAAAACCAAACCAAACCAAAAACCTCAAAGAAACCCAACCTTGGGATTTCTACCATTTATTACAGATTAATAGATCTCTGTCTACTTTTGATGATTCATCATAGTTGTTCAGAGCATTAATGTTGTGCTTGCTGGTTATCAGTCCAAAAAGTTATTTCCCCTGATTCCAGCTGTACTGTAAGTACAACCAATTACTGCCTTAGCCTGTGGTAGGAAAAGTTTGGGAAAACATTTTTTTTTTCTTGGGATCAATTATTCTTTAACTCAGACAAAAGTTTTTAGCACCTTTTCAAATGTCTGATCTGGTGAAAGTGCATGCTAAATTTTCTGCTGCCCAAGAGAGCATTAAAATATATGGAGTTTCCCTTTTTTAATAATGGGCAGCCCATTTCCATTGTCATATATAAAAATAGCCAAAATAAAGCAAATGTATAGTGCCATCACTTCTTACACAAAGCTAAATTGCAACAAGTTATAAACACGTATATTATCACCAAGTAACACTTTAGATATTATTAAAAAGAAAAAGAATTAATTACCTGCCATTGCTTTAAATTATGCACCTTTATTTCTGTTCCTACATGTCACTAAGCCTACTTATCTTTACCTGCTGTCTCGTTCTTAACACTGATTAAAGAGTAACTGGACAGAACACACAGGGGAAGGTGATATACTGTAGACAGTAGTAGCTATTTTGTATTAACAGTGTTATGAAACTTAATTCATACTTTCAAGTGGTATTTCTTTTTTGCTTAGAAATGCCTTTATTCAAACATAAATTTGATTCTGGACACTAATTTTGTAAGCCATGAATACTTTGTCTTCTGCTCCATCATTCAACATTTTGCTTACAGGTGACAAATACACCTAGTTACAGAAAAGTTTTATTTTTCTGAAAGGGCTGGTGTTGCATGGTAAAAAGGAGCTGATGTCGTAACAAACAGTAAATAGGGCCTTTGAGCAGTTATATATACCAGCTAACTCAGCCAGTGGGGTTGTTTCCCTTTTAGCTGTTTTTCATGATTCACATTCATAAAATGCTCCCCTGGTTGGTATATACATCAAAGAATAATAAGCTCAAGCTTTATGTTTGTTGCATGACATCTTTAACAAACACGTACTGTTATTGAGCATTTTTATTGTTGGCTGGTGACAAGTTAGATTTAATTGACAGTTTCTTTCTACGTTGCTACTAATTTGATGAATACAGTTAATTTAAAACCTGTCCTGACACACTGCTCACATAGTTCATTTCTATTTAAACAAAAAAAACAAAGTACTTGAAGGCTAGAAATTTTATCTGAGGCAAATTCTTTAATGACTGACAACATAAATATCTCCTGAAAGAAAACTAAACATAAAAATACAGCATTCGTCTACATAGTGTGTTCGGAGTTTTTTGCTGTGGGGATAGTTTGTTTTTTGATTGTCTTCCAGAAAAGGCATGCAGAATTAGCATTATAGAAAACTGAAATACTGCATTTCAAATAGGCTCATGAGCAGGCAAAACCAGCTAACCACTGGTGAATTTATTTTCTTAGCTAAATCCCCCAAATCTATGATTTAAGCATTGGACAAACTACTGCAGGCTTTTTGTCAGACTTTAAAAATTTTCCATTGGCCATTATCTGGCATGTGAATTTAAAAAAAAAAAAACAAAAAAAACCCCAGCAAAACCAAGAAAAAGACAAAAATTACAAGATGATCATACTACATGTTCATGTTTATTACATATCTGCAGCCACTTATTTAATTTTCTTCTTTCACTGTTTATTTGAATTTCATATTACTTTTTTATTTCAGTGTGTTCTCTTTTATTCTCCAATTCTTTTTTCTCCTAAGTTCAATATAGCACAGGTGAAATGACTCATCAGCTGAAGGCAATTGTGAATATTTAGGCAAAATATCTACTTAAAATCATTTTCATTAGATTAATTCTTCACTTGCTTTGAACTGGGCTTATTTTTCTTTTCCCAGCCCTGTTTCCCCTTATAGTATGATGTTTATCTTTATCCATGTTTTTTTAATTTTTTCCTTCCTCCTCTATTTACATGAAAAGATGTCTAAATGTCAGTTATGTTGGGGTAGGACCTCTAGTACTTGATAGTTTACGGAACAGTCACTTTTTTTTCTCTCAAGGAATACCTGTTCCAAATATAGCAGAATTATTTAATGCTCTTCTACAGCTGAGTGGGAGGATGGCAGATAACTTCAGGAACATAACATGCATTTTATCTACTCAAGAAATGAGTAAATAATAGTATATAGAGTCAATTTACTATTTAGCCATATTAATTTAAAGATTCCTTTTTAAATTGCATATGGCTGATGGGTAATTTACTTGTTAAGAGTTCTGTAGAATATGTATTCAGAAAAAAAAAATAATCTATCAACAATCACTTTAGGAGAAGCCAAATGTTTTTGCTACAGAAGACTAGATTCATCCCAGTCATGTAGAGGGTAAATCCTAGAACTGACTGTAAATTAATCGTAAATTACATTTTTTCACATTTAACACACTACCACTCACTACAATCAGAAATTGTATCTCTTTTAATGGAGGTGCATATTTACATATTCAGGTTGAGATTTCATCTAAAAGTGAATGATGCCTCATAATTGTAGGACAGTTAAGATCATCCTAGTGAAAGCATTTCTATAGAAACTTGAAGTTGGAAGAGCAGAATAAACAACTGAGTTAATTATTTGCAGAGGTGTTTTGAGCTAAAATGGGTCTGTTTCAGCTTGCAAAGAATCTAACATTTCTAAACATACAAAGTGCTAATACATATTAATGCCATATTCAGATGCAAAAAACCTAAACTGCAGAATTTTTCAGTGCCAACAGGTAGAAATGTTACAGGAAAAAATATGAAAAGAAAATTATATTTCACATTCTTACTAATGCATTTTGAGGAAGAAAAATAGATTTTCATTTAAGAGCCCTTGGGGAGAACTTGAAAAGTTTTCTTCTGCCTGTATTAAGTATTGCCTTCTTTACCTTCTTTGTTCTGGCTGTGATAGACAAGATATTTCTACATTCACTGAGAAAAATACTTAAATTCTCAAGAATTTACAGTGTTTCCTGACATGGATTACAATATGAACCATTTTAACATCCTATACTCAGCACCCATGAAATAAGACCAATTTTATTCATGCATCTAAAGAGAGCTCATGTTACATGTTCAGTCATGGCCTGTTTTAAAAACATCCTGATAAAAAAACCAACCAAACCAAACCAAAAAAAACAACTTCAACCCCCACCCCCCATCTCTCCTCCTCTTTCTACCCCTCAAAAAAGCAACCAAATAAAAAAACCTCAACAAATAGAAAGAACAGAATGTGCAGGAAAATACAGTTCACAAAGAGGTATGTTATATCACAAGTCCTTTCAAAACTCAGAAAGTGTTGGGTTTTTTTTCTGGTCTTTTAATCAAGAGAATAACTCCAATACAGCATACATGCAATATAGTATGGAAACTGTTCTGAACAGTAGTGGAAATTAGGAAATATTATTTACAAATTAAGATTTATGCTCCTAATAGTATTACATCTCAATTTTAATATGTAGACCAGTGGAACTTTCGAATATTAGCTGAGGTAATAAAGAAAAACTCTACTAAATGTGTTTATTTTGACATCTAGCATGTTTTCAATAGAACTCTCATTTAGTTTGTTTAAGAAGACAAGTGTTCCAAAGTAACATTGATGTGACATTTGAGGTGACACAGTCTCATATTTTCAAGGTTTCAAAATTATATTTTCTTTGGAGACAATGTTATAGTGCATTTGAAAGTTAATTATAATTCAGCCAAAACTTACCTTATATGGGTAATGATGAGAGTTGTGGCTGGAATGAAAAAGTCATCCACTTTGTCAAACTGCTTTCCCACTGGCTGAGTATGGATTGTGTGATGAGAAACACTCCCACTGGCTTGTGTCATCACCTACATAAGTAACATCATTACAAACAATACAAATATTCTTTCAAAATTTAATCTCTATCCAAATAAATGAATACAGTATTAACTCTGTATTCCATCTCTTCTATTATACTTTAGTTACGTTCAGGATTTTTTTTGTTGGTTTTTTGTTGTTTTTTTGGGGTGGGGTTTTTTGACACTAGATCCCACAGTGAGTCTAAATTGAAAAAACAGAGTGAAAAAATAAGGTGTTACCAACTGATCCACAGGAAGTTATGGCTATGCACACTCCTTGTCAGTCATGAGGTAGCAGAGATATATTTCAGAAGCGGAAGTTTATTTGAGTTCACATGCTCCTTATGTTGTTATGAACTAATTTTCCTCTAATTCCCAATCTTGGAGCTTCTCTGAGGTAAATGTTTATGGGTGAATGAAAAACAATCCCATATAATAACCACTATGATATATTCAGACACATGCACTTAAAAGTGAATTTAAAAAAAAGAAAAAAAGAAAAGAATAGGTTAACTATACTGTAAGGAAAAATAAGAGTGTGATGATCAGTTATTTTAAACCAGGAAAGACAGACTCAATTATCAATTCTTTTCTGGAGAAGAGTGATAACTAATCTTAGGCAAATTGCCTTTCATACTCATTAAGAGTCTGTAGGTGCTAAAAAGGTGTTTTAGAATGTTACCCCATCTTTCTGCTTAAGACCTGTGTTTGAATTTCTCTCATTCTTTATCTTATACATATTTTAAAATATATAAGGATTTCTAAAGAAAAGAAAAATATGTTTAAATAAAAAGGATTTTTCAAATTATGACATGAAGACAATCACCATGTTTTCAGGGCATTACTTTAAATAAGGAAAATAAAGTAGGGGAAAAGTAGGAATGAAAGAACAGCTTCTTGAAACATATCTTTAGTGACTGTCCCTAGGCTTGCCACTGCTTAGAGGCATGGTAAAAGTAAAGATTTTTAACATATCATATCAAAAAAAGCAGTAAGCAAAGATGGAACTTGTCAACTCCAGAGTATCAATATAATTTTAGTGAAATAGGAATATGCTTAAAATCCAGTTTATCCTATAATTAGGGACAAAAATACCATAAACAGAAATAGATTGCTCTCAAAAGACTGGCAGATACAAAACATGCTGCTACCTTCAGCTCTATTCCTTATCCTTTTATGAATTTAGCATTGTCACTTCTGAGCAAGGGTGCTGAAAATCATCTCTATCTTTTTTAGCAGTCAGTTGTCCGAGATGTTTTCCAGTTACCTGAAATCACTTCACTGCCCCTGCTGGGGTCATGATAGTAACACTTTAAGGAAAACATACAAAGCATTGCAATTACACAAAGGTTCAACTTGTCTAGATTTCCTTGCATATAATCATTCTAATCATCTCACCTGCAAAGTTGGTGAATTCTTTTCCATGTCTCCCCAGCTTAGTACCCAGACTTGATCATGTGATTTATCATAGTGTAGTTTCACTGGAACAGGATCTGTACTTACTGCCTGAAGCATAATAAAAATACAAATCCTTAGTTTTTGCCATATTTTCAGAAGAAAAATAATATATATGCTTGAATTAAAATGACAACTGGACATGCATTTCCTGATGTTTTCATATTGTATTTAAAAATTATGTTGCCAATTGTTGAAACAGACTTCTGACTAATTCAAAGTTACTGAACTGCTGCAAAAGTGAGTTTTATCCATTACATGCTCTAATATTTGGCACCAAAATTACATTTACAGCAAAGCTACTAAGAAGCTGAAAACAAAGGTTTTAAATCAAGTAGAAAAGTACTTTTCTTCTTTCTCTACCATCACTCTCACTTTAGCCATACCAGTTTAAAAACTACTTCAATTATTGAAAATAGCTAAAAAGGAAAGAATATTTTCAAGTGACATACAGAACTCAATGCAAGGTGTTATTGCACAGCCCTGTGTAAATCCAACACAACGTTGCTACACCCAAAGCTTCCAATTTCTGTTGAACTGGGTAAATTTTGCTGAAGTTGGAAAGATTGTTTTCATATTTTTTCCAATTACAGTTGCTACTTTTGGTAGACTTGTGATCAGTGTTTTCAGTACAACCTTGAGCACTGACTCTTGAGGCCAGAAACCTTTTAAGACAGTTAAGCTTTACACTTCCTTTTTCTGAGAACTGAAGATTTCAGAGGTGTGAAATGGGAGGACAATGTATTTGATTAAGAGATGTTTTGCATGAGCTAAACAACTGGGGGATTGCTTTTCTATTTTCATCAGTAGAGCAGAAAAAATAGGCAGGAATTATTCTTTAGTCTCACCATTATGGAAGTGTAAAGTACAGCTTGTTTATCAGTTTGTCAAGGAGAGTACCAGCTGGCTAATTAAGTGAACCTAATTTAAACTAATGATGTAGATCCTCAAGATAATGCACTAATGGCTGGCTGAGACTGCTGATGATACTTAACAGTACTCCTGAGGTGCTGCAAGCCACAGCTTCATCTAGGCAGAATTTGTTTTTCCCTTTGAAAATGGAAAATGAAGCCAGGTTGCTCACTGGCTCATTTAAAATCATAACAATACCCCTTCAAAAAGGTCATTTGTGTTTGATGACGTTTTTCTGCTGCAGGCTAGAAGACAAGTTGTCTAAAATAATACTTGCGCTGCTGTATAGCTAATTTGTTCAGGCATGTCAGATTCTCCTTGGCTTCCCCAGACAAAATGTCTGACCCATACATGTTCTGCTGAATGAGTGCCAGCTGTACTGAGGGTCTCAGCCCTGGCATTGCCTGGGGGAGGAGAAGGAATTGCCTGAAGAGTCAGACATAGTTAATTCAGCTCCCAAGAGTTGAGCCAGAGGCAGAAAGGAGCTGAGCAACTTGGAAGCAGGTTTTCATAGCTGTTTCTACCTAGTCAGCCTGGTCTATGAGCCGCACAGTGTGGACTGACCAATGATGAGTTCTGCTTACTTCAGCATGCCTCCAAATCATTCCTGTTAAGATGAGCTGCTAAGCAATACTGAACAACTGCAGGTGACAGTGCTTGCTCTCAAGAATTTACTAATGAAAGCAAATATTTCTCTCAACTTTATATAATGAGAATTACCTGGCTAAATTGAAAAGTCTGTATGTATCTCTCTAAAGATACATCATCCATGTTTCCAAAAAAATTTCAATTTATTCTGCTCTGTAATCTTCTTTAAGTACTTATTTTGATAAATATAATTGTCAGAAATCAGTCTCAAATCTAGCTGTTACCTATGTGCATACATCATCTACATTTCCTTTAACAGCAGAAAGAAATAAATATACATAGTAGTACGTCAGAGAAAACAGGACAGTAAACAAAACCAAACCAAATTTATTTTAAAGAGAAAACAGCAGTTACACAAAACCCTTTCAAATATGTTTTTTAGTTGTCTTAGGTTTTTTTGTACCTTGACAGAATTTTTATTAGACTGATACTCACTTCCAAAATATGGAGTTTTCTCTACATTTGCTCCTACTAGAGTATGGATTTTTAAGAACTTGGCTTTACAGAGCAGATAGGTGGTTTCTTCTTTAAGATATAGACTAGAAAGAGTTAAAATGTAAATTATATACTCTGTAGTAATATGACACTTAGAGAAAAGGCAGTCTAGTAAGCAAAATGGTCTCATTTCTGAGCAGCTTAGCATCTATTTTCCAAAAATCAATTACATTTTGATTCTTCTTCTGTGTTAAGCAGTACTGTAATAAAAATAGACTGCTCTGAGTAATTAAACTCCCTTCCTTGCTTCCTGTTTGTGTGAATGTTTATGTATGTGCATATGATATGAGCAGAGCAACATTTAATGATTAGAAAAATCCTTGCTGCTTGCAAAGACAAATCAAAACCGAAAATAAATGCTTATTGTTAAAAGATAAGGAATACGGGCTTGATTGTTGTAGGAAACTCTGAACAAAGTATCTCTTGACTGATCACTAAAATACAAATTAGACTTCAATTCTAAAATCCATCTGTGAGTCAGAAGCAAGTTTAGATTTTTACAGTTTTATACTATGTGTATAAGATTGTAAAAGTTTTATGCTCTCCTGACTTGTTTCATTTGCAACTACTTTTGCTTGTCTTGGGGTTTTGTTCTTTAATTAAGGTTCATTTTGAGCAGCAGTATGGTTAAACCAGACACAGAGCAAGTCCCATAGTACTTTTCCTATGTATTTGCCTAAGTGTATTCTAGGAAATAATATTCAGGTCAGTAACAAACTGCAGAAATTCTCTTCAGGTGCCCAAAAGTGACAGTAACACATTTGGTTTAATTTACTTATGCTGATCATCTGTTGTCATATTGTCTTACCTTACCCTTAGTCATACCAAATGTCTATATTGTGAAATGGAAAGATAATTTATCATTAATATCTAAACATCCTAGAACTGTCAAAACTGAGACTTTCATTCCTGCAAAAGGTTTCCACAGATGGGAAAAATTTCATTCTACAGCTCCCTAAGTTTATGATCTAAATATTATTAAATTAATGAAAAAGCAATGCTTAGACTATCCCTCAAAAATTTTTTGATAGTGAAAGTTGTTTTTTTGTTTTTTGTTTTTTTTTTTTTCCTGTACTAGTATGAATGCTTGTAGAGTATCTGGTTTTATATCATTATGTCTACTAAGGAGCACAGACTTAGTGCACAAAGCTCCATGTAACACTTAGTCTTTCTGTATGTCTGCTTCTCAGCTCATTAGAAAACTTGAATATGCATGTGATAGAAGAGCAACCTGTCTAACTCAATCGAAAAACTGGAGAATCTCTTTGCATAATTCAGGGGGACGGGATGTACTTTTATTAGTGACTAATATATGGAATTTTATTTTAAATTAACATATCATCATGACGAGTATCCCTAAACATTCAGCTAATGGTAAAGCACTCAGTAAAATAATTAACTAATGAAACTGAAGGCAAACTAGAAGAGTCCATAAATCTAACTACTCCTAAATTAAAAAAAAAAAAATAATTTTTTCTAATATTTGTCAGTGAGCTCCAAAGGCACTGAAGTCTAAATGCTAATAGATGCAATTAGATTGATATTTCATCCATCATATGGAGGAAGGCAAGATGACACATGAATGTCAGCCAGAGATCAGGGAAACCACTGCCAGGTATTCCAGTCCTTCAAATCTATAGATTGCAGCAAGTTTCTTCCTTCCTGAAGAAGTACATTGAATTGATTGTAAAAACAAGTCTTGTTTTCAGAAAACAAAATTCATTACTTACTCAATTCATGTCTACTTTGATATGCAAAGACCAATTTAACACCAAAGAGGCAAAAGAACAAAAAAATAAATAACTTTCATTATTAGCTTTTTTACATAAAACATTTTGTCAGTCCCTGTCCACATTCGGATAGGTCAGATTTTGAGGAAGCTGTCTACTGAGTCAGATAACAGAACATAGAAGGCAGAAAATGCATATGTTTGAAGACTACAAAATTATTAATTTTTTTTGGCAAATTAATGTCATTTTTAAATTGCAAATCGGCTATTTTTTTATTATTATTTTTGCATTAATACACATAATGCATATGTATACTAGCATTATAGAATGCTTTAGGTTGGAAGGGACCTTGAAAGGTCATTTAACCCAACCTCTGCTGCAATGAGAAGGGACATCTTCAACTAGATCGAAGCACAGTCCAACCAGACCTTGAATATTTCAAGGGATGGGGCATCCACCATATCTTTGGGCAATCTGTTCTAGTGTTTCATCAACCCAACATAAAAAAATTTCTTCCTTATACCTAGTCTGCATCTACCTTCTTTTAGTTTAAAACCATTACCCCTTGTCCTGCCACTACAGGTTCTATTAAAGAATCTCTCTCCACCTTTCTTACAAGATCCCTTTAAGTATTGAAAGGCCTTAGTAAGTTCTCCCCAGAGCATAATACACAATATATAAACTACACATTAAAGATTTTCATTCATTTATCAGAGAAAAAGGCAAATGGCATAAAGAAAAGCTCTATGTAAATGTTTTATTAACAATATAATTAGATTTCTAATTAAAAACAAAAAAGGTTTATTTAGTTAAAAAAAGTCTGTTTCATATGAATGTGATGAAACTATATGTAACCCTGTAGATGTTAGGCAATTTTGTAAGACTAAAATTTAAATCAGAACACCCAAATGTGGTGTCAAAACGCCTTTATCAATTTCAAATACAAGTGTCCATTCTTCTCAGAATCAGAGCAAGACTGTTAATAAGTTATTAACTAGCTTCAGAGCTCTTTGCACAGGAAATAATTTTATTTTAAAAAAAGAAGAACTCTGCCTTAAAGTAAATGTCAAGATTTTATATGATATGCAATGTACTTAAAAACACACCCACAAACACACAAACTCAATCAAATACCAAACCCCTTGTCTGCCGAGAAGACTGTTGACAGTGTCCAACTATAATTGATTGACTTTTTTTGCCACTGAAAGGAAAATAAAGCTATTCTTTTTGGTCAAATGCCATCATCTGAAAGACTAAGTATTATATAATGAAATATATTATATATGTCTGATTAAAACCAAAAAGAAAGAAAAATAGTGCAGTATGGTGGGAATATTAGGCAAAAACCAAACAGTAAAAAATACTATGATTTTGCCTCTTCCATATGGCTTGTTAACACATTTTAAGACTTTAAATGCTCTTCATATTCAGAAAATATATTTATAGAATGCAATAACTTTATGCTATTATTTTTCAAATACATTTTCACATCTCTTTAAACAACTGCACATCTGTTTTTATGTATATCCCCTATTTAACCAATGGCATCATTGATATCACCACATACATAAAGGAAAAAAAAAAGTGAGACAACAGTGAGACAAGACAATGGATATAGTATGTGATTTGAGTAGTGGCAATGAAACCTTGAATTTTTACTCCATCTCAGTAAGACTACTGATCATTTAAAGCATATTGTGACTTTCTCAGGCTCTTCTGAGAGAACTGTGCTGCTCAAAAAAACTAATATTAACTTTAGCATTGCCTTATGCCTTGGTCTTTCACAAACTATATGAGTACATTAATCCCTGTAGCATCAATTTCTCTCTTTTACCCAATGAATTATTTTGACTAAGCAGAGTATCTACAGCATCTTAGACACTAAGAAATTGATCATACAACCTAAAAAGTAAAAAGGGATAGAGAATCACAGAATCATAGAATGGTTTGGTTTGGAAGGGACCTTAAAAATCAACTTCATGGTCTCCAATGTTGGCTAAGAGCTGTGCTGGGTCTTTCCACTATTCTAGTAATTTCTCTGTCTAAAAAGCTTACAGTCCTTACATCCTTACAGTCCTCTATCTTCTATAGCCAAATCTACACCCCCCACACACACACCTTTTCTGTCAAAACTAATAGACACATTCCTGTGATAAGACTCTATTTTCATGAACCTTTATTTTCAAGTGAAAAGTACCTTGAACCTGAAACTTTCCAAACAACTAGTTTCCTCAGCTACTTAACAAGAGGTAATTTCATGCTGATTCTCTCCCTTACAGTTGAGTATTGACAAGAAGTCACTAAGCTAAATGTCCAAAGTAGATGAGCTTTTTTTGAGATACTGTATTTACCCTCAAGATAATTACATTTTTTTTAAATAAGAAAGAAAACCTTTAATTCTTGCTTCCAAATTAGATATTAACTTAAAAATGAGAAGTAAATACCTGTACAACTTTCTGAGACTGTACATCAACAATAAGAACTCTGTCAAGTGTAGGCTGAGTTACATAAATGAACTTGTCTTTTACATTAACAGCTGTTGCCCATACACATCGCTGAACAGGATCTCTATCTGTTTTGGGACAAACTTCATCCTATAATTCAGTAGAAACAGGGAAAGTGTAAGAATTGAAATAGTCAACAATGCAATAGAAAGGCAAATTACATGCTTTTTCTTCTTTTTTAACTGTAAAATAACCTAAGACAATTTAGGGAAGGAAAAAGAATAGGTGACATTAGGACATAGACCGGGGTTAGCCAGGCTGGCTGTTGTAAGCACCACACAACTCACAAGCAGAACCATACACCAGCATTTCTGGAAGTTTTCTAGATATTCAGGCAATTAGCAGTGTTGTTCAGAGAAAGAAACCCATCTGAAACAATAATACATGTAGAAATAAAGTGAGCAAGAGCCAGGAGACCTTAAAACCAGAAAAACAGACTAGGTACACAAAGTTGCATTACTGTGCAGTAGGCAGCAGCTCCCCCATATGCATCATCACAGTATCTTGCAAAGAAAAGCAGTTATAGACATGGCTACATTTACATGTAAAAACACAGCAGTAAGGCAGGCAAATATCAAATTGGGAAAATACTAATGTATAAATAGAGAGGAATAGGAGAAGGGGTGCTGCAAGTTGTCACATGCATAGAGACAAAGTAGCAGCAATTAAAGGGATCTGATGTATCATTTCAAACATCAGGAAGTTTTCCTACTTCTGCCATAAGATATTCTCAAGCCCTTTATCATGAGTGTTAAACAGTACAAATTAATTGGCTTCTTAGTATCATTCCTTCACCCTCTGTTTTTCCATCCCTGCAAAAGAATTAATTTGAAGGAAAAAAAAAAAAGCAAAATTCCTTTTGACTTCAGTGAATTTATATTTGAAAAAAATATATACCTATTGCACTCTCATTCAAAATAGCTATCTGTACTTTACGTACTCACTAGTCATATTTTTATGTAAATATATTCCCAGTCATCTTAAGTGTATTTATATTTATATCTATTTGTAAGTATTTACTCCCAGTGAAAGCTTGCTTTTATCAAAATTAAGAGTTAGTTGGTCAAAAATACTACCATATTTGGAAATTCCCTTTATGAAATAGTGTGATTCTTTTCTATAATGGACAACAAATTTATGTAAAAACAAAGACCTGAAAAATAATCTGCTTGGACAGATACAGCATGTGTCAAGCTTTCTTGCATTACTGACCTATTCTTCTTTTCCCTCTTAATATGTCTTCCTTTCACCACAGGGAGCAATTTCACCAGATTGTAAGTATTATCTCTTTTTAGCAATTATCTGCTGCTTATTCCTAATTCAGAATATCCTGATATATCATAACTGGTAGCTGTGAAAATAATTATGATATGTCAGCAGATGATGACTTCAATGTAGAATGAACAGCAAGAGTTAATGAGATCTTAAACAAGAATTCTGCTTCTAAGCATTAAACTCCTTTAAAAAGAAAGGAGAAAATAATGTGATAGAACAACATATACGGCACTAAGTGATGCTTTTCAAGAAGATGATTCATTTCAACACTAACTCTTCTGTATCATCAACCTTCTTTGCCTGCTGTGCCTCCATGTTTGAAAAAGTACACTCAATATTAATGCTTCAAAATAAAAAATAAATTTTAATTTTTCAGGTTTTTTCCCTCTCTCACAGAGGGATTTTCTTTACAGGAGATTGAAATTCACTGTGTGTTCCGATGTGGTGCCTAAGCCTCAACAAAGGGAAGGTCCTTCAAAAATTACATTGATAAGGAAATGTTACTAAACTCAGGTACCATGGGATGGCTCATAATCAGAAACCTCAGCAGAACTCAGAAATAAGTAAAACCAGTAAGATATGTTTTACACTGCTAAAAAGCCTTGCACTTTGAAGGGAAAAGCAGTTGAAAATCTGTTTTTTAAAGAATGATGGTCATAAATGTGACTTTCATTCTCAAATGTAGCTGAAAGCTTTTTATCACATCAAGTACCAGCAAGTATAAATAAACAAGTATGTCTCTAGTGAGATGTGTAATCATCAGATCAATGACCACTTGACTTCTGTGCAATTATCACTTCAATTGGAAGGTTGCTTCACTGATCTCAAATTATTTTTTACATTTATTCTAAATATGTCTTATCTTAGTTCCATGTTTTATCTAAACTGATAAGTACTTTCAGACTGTTCTACAAAGTCCTCTTCCTTTCTCAGTGAAATCCTTCAAATAATTCATCAGTAAATTTTTATCATATAATGTGTCATTCCTTTCAGTCATGTCTCAAGGGCTCACCTTAGTTTATACCTGTTTTTGGTGTTATGAATCCTACAAGGTCACAAGCAATATTTTATTCAAAAATAACCAGCTCCTGATGAAGGAATCTAGGTTTCTATCACATGGCATCATATAGATTAGTGTAAATGATTACACTAATCATACCTCCCATTGTGGAAAGTATAGCAAAACAGGGAAATACCATAAATTAAGCACTTCTAACTGTATCAATAGTTCAGCAACTTCCTTAAACATTTTCCTGAATCTGAGTCTAAAAGACAGCCTGAAGTTTATTTCTAAATATTATTTCAAGGAAGAGCAGTAAAAACATAAGCAGCTTATATATGTATATAGAAGTATCCATGCATGTATGCTTTTTAATTAGAAAGGAGAGGGTATTGTTATTATCTACATACTTCATAAAATTTGCTCATCTTGTTCCACTTTAAATGCAGCAAGTAGAAAGCACACCACTTTCAGAGCTAAAGTAAAAAATATTAAGTAAAAAAACCCACTACATATAAATATGCAGTTTACAAGTTCCATAATATTGTTTACACCATCATAAATTTCTATAATCAAATGCTAAACCTCACTTTGTCCCCAAACCTAAAAAATTAAAATAAGGGCAAGAAAGTGTTTCTCCAAAGTAACAGTGAAAATTATGCCTTAAAGTTCTTATGTTCAAAATAGCATTTTCTTAGCATGAATCGGTTTATGCAGTTGTTTCTCTAGTTATCCAAACCCGCATTTATCTAGATGCCTCAGGAATAGCTTCAATCAATGGAACTGAAATCATGCATTTGAAAACTTCACATTAATCTGATTAGACAATTTGGATTTCTTTTACATTCTTTGACATTACAGGCATTAATTCTGAGGCTCCATTTTAATTTCCCCAGTGGGTGGGTAATTGGATAAAAAAAAAAATTCTCCTTAAAATATAATCATAAACACAAATTTTTTCTTCTAATTAAAATGTAAACAATTAACAATTTAGATTTTTCTAATTTATTCCCTCTGAGAAAAAGCTAACATCTGATAAAACATAAATTTATTTAATAGTTGTTTTCCCCTACAATTTTTAATCAAAAAGTGACTTGTCCTGTTAGAAGTCAGCAGATGGAGGAAAATAAATCCTTACAGAAAGTTCTTCAAGTTTGGCTGGGGCAAGAAATTCTCAAGAAAAAATATGTACTTGCTGATTTGTAAGTGCAAATTCCATGTTTATAGACTTACACTTAATGCAAGGGTCCTCATTGTTTTAAAAAGATTTGAAACAAACTCTTTAAGCAGTATAATGAAATCTCTATCTATGCTATGTCTATCTAAGAGTAAGTTGGCATCAATAGGTTATAACATATTAACTTACTATTTACTTGACATTCAATACATTCTCTAATAAAAAAAAAATAAATCAGACTGTTGAACTTTTCCACATATTTTTCAACAAACAAAGGTTAATTTTGCATTTACTACACTTACTGTGCCCTTAAGAGTGTTAACCAAAGCACAAGTGTTGCTTCGAGTTCACTTCCTTTGGAAGCTGTAAGCACATAGC
Organism: Bolborhynchus lineola; assembly: GCA_025448015.1. Taxonomy (NCBI): domain Eukaryota; kingdom Metazoa; phylum Chordata; class Aves; order Psittaciformes; family Psittacidae; genus Bolborhynchus; species Bolborhynchus lineola. The sequence continues at coordinate 1,605 of JAOEHX010064512.1, read as the reverse complement.
AGAGCAACCATTTTGATCTGAATTATTTTTCTCCAACCTCCAACACATATTCAACTTCAAGCATGAGATAGCCTGAAATATGGCTATTATGTGCTATTCTTGTAATGAAGAGGAAATCGGGATAATGTTCAAACCAAAAGGATTTTTCCACTGGTGTCAACAAAGGCATATGTTTCAATTGCTTCCTTCTCCACCCCCAGCCTCCTGAAATAATCATTCCAATTGGGATATATTGGGAAGGAAAAAATAAAAACACTTTTGCATAAGAATTAGAATTTAAAAGCTTTGGATAATATCAATTTGCAGAAGATAAATAGAAGTTTCATGTTAGTAAGGAAAATGTCCCAAACACTTCAGTATGATGAGACATTTAACAGCTGAAGGACCCCATTTGGACCATGGTTAAGAATCTATTTGACATAAACAAATAAACAGCTGTCAAAGCTGGTATAGCTAAACAATAAACTGTATCAGAAAACAGAAATAAGTTTATTTTTGTGCTCATGGGAATAGAATTTTCACTATCAGCCTAATAAAAGTCTACTTTCATTTGATATTAATTTAGATAACTCAAATAATTCAGGAGATTCTGGTAAGGAGAGGAGGAAGCTCTATAAATTTCTCTGAACCTTGATGACCCAGTAAAGCACCAAACCTTTTGCTTCATTTTAAATACAGTGAAAGTGCTTTGCTGTATTGATACTCAGCTGCATAAGAGGCAATTAAATATTTAGATAAGGTTCCTCAAGTATATAGATATTGAGAAATTGCATTTACCTTTAGCAAAATTAGCATACTTAAATATATACATATAATGTCTGCAACATTTGCTCACAATACAATGCAATGGCATGTAGAGACATCTGAGTTTATTCTTTTACAGGATCTCAGCTCGAGGTAATTAATTTTGTTGACAGGCAAACAGGAAACCTGGTGTGGTACACTGCAGTATCACGTGTAATATTCAGATATTTTCTGCAGCACTTCTAGTACATGAACTGCACTGCAGAATTTAGAACTATTCCTAGACTTCAGCAAATGTTTGGAATGTAACAGGTCTACTGGGGTTTTACTTATTGCTTAAATAGCTAATTCAGAAAAATGTAAAGAAATGAGAAATGGGAGTGGTTTAAGCAAGCATCTCTTTCCTTTACGTATAAGTCATGAGATAAATGAAGGAGATTTTATTAGCAATAGCTGCCATAGATGTGAAAGGCTAAGTAAAGCCATCTCAAAACATGCAGCATACCAACATCTCTGATTAGCAAAGTCATATGGCAAGGTCAAAGAGAATTACTAACAAGCAATTTATGACACAAACTCTTATCACTAAAAGATCACATGCTAAACTTGAAAAGTCTGATTCTGGAGAACTGGGTTATGTTTATTATTCTTATTTAGAGAAAACAGATCTTACAAAGAGTCTTGAAGATAAATTATATTCTTTAAAAAGACATCTAAAGCTTCACAATGAGTTTTTGAGAATATACTACTGGTGTCACAGTATTAATAGTATATGCAGAGAATTTCTTTTAAACCTGCGTTTAACCCTTCTTCTAAGAGGAAAGTAATATTAAAGGGTTTTTGCAAAATTTTATACTGATT
>JAOEHX010064509.1:16670-37919 GCA_025448015.1 Bolborhynchus lineola | reverse complement strand
AGGGGAAGTTTAGATTGGATATGAGGAAGAAATTCTTTACTGTAAGGGTGGTGAGGCACTGGAATGGGTTGCCCCTGTAAGTTGTGAATGCTCCATCCCTTTTGGAGTTCAAGGCCAGGTTGGACATAGCCTTGGCTGGCATGGTTTAGTGTGAGGTGTCCCTGCCCATATCAGGGGGTTTGGAACTAGATGATCTTAAGGTCCTTTCCAACCTTGGCTATTGTATGATTCTATGAAAATGGTTTGGTCTTTTAAATGCTGTCAGATTTTTTTTTTCAGGTTTCTCCATTTGAAAGTCAGATTCTCTAATATTAAATAGTAGGTTCCTAATTGGAGAGGTTTAGAATTGGAGGAGTTTCAGTGTAAGCAAAGAGGAAACCTTAAAGTGTTAAGCTATTAATTTTATGCAATGTTTTAAAGCAATAAATTTTCAAGATGGAACAATTTCAGTTTTTTATTGAATTGGTCCTATTGCATGAACACTAAAATAGAAATCACTTAGAAAAAAGTATGTGAATTTATGCACATCCATTTATAGAGCATTATTACTGATTTTTGCTTTTTTTTTGCATTACATGATAAGCAATCTTGTTTTGTGATTAACTCATCTATTTTAATTAAATGCCTACATCTTTATGAAGCTAAACCACATTTCATTTGTGGCTTACACAATGCCACTATAAAGTATTTATAATACAGGCTTGTTTTATGAAGGCAGAGTAGCAAGTAGAGTAACTACTTCTTCATCATCACTATGGAGTACTCTGAGTACCATCAGCTATACAGAATAGAACCATATTTCAGGAGTAATACATTTTTATTTTTTTTTACTTTAGTGGAAAATGTTTATTATAGAATGAAAGGAAATATAATTTTGTCTTGATATTATGCCTTTTTAGGAAGGAAGTGAGCAGCATAGTTAGAATAAAGATAGTGTTATAGTGAAGTAAATTAAAATTCATTTCTGGTGTAATCATATTTTTTTTTTCTTTTTAATCTGCTTGCACAAACTCTGTATTATGCATTTTGCTGCTCTTCAAAAAGATTTCCAAGTAATATATGTGGCTCATGGCTTTGGCTAGTTTGGGGCAGGTGTCCCGTCTCTGCTCTCTCCCTCATGGCTTCTTGTACCCTTCCCCACTTGCACAGCATGAGAGACTGAAAAGTCCTTGATCAGGGTAAATGCTGCTTACCAACAGCAAAACCATCAGTGTGTTATCAACATTGTTCTTACTCTAAATCCAAGACACAGCACTGTGGTAGCTACTAGGAAGAAAATTAACTCTATCCCAGATGAAACCAGGACATTAACTGTTGTGTCAATCCTGCCCACAAGTGGTAAAGCAATCACAGAATTTATAGGATAAATTAGGCGGGCCTAGCCTGAAGCTGAGCAAACATTGAATTTTGAGCAGGTTGCTCAGGGCTTTGTTCAGACACATGCTGAGGGCCTTCACTGCTGGCTATCCGCAGCCTCCTTGGGCAGTCTGGGCTTCACCAGTTTCATCCCCAGAGGCTTTGCAAACACAGATTTTAAAGAAACTGCTTATGTGCTGGAAGTCATAGTGCATGACTGACATATACTGTGTAAGATTTGCCCTAATTTCATCTGCTTAGCTATTAGTATCTTTCATTTTGCTATAATAATTCAGAAAAAGTTAATTGCTACACCATGACGAGGGAACCTGCTTCCTCTCCTGCAGCAGCAGTATATCTCTATTCACGAATTTTGTATTTTTTGATTGATGTATCGCTCCATTTGAAATGCTGTAGACTTTCATAAATCTAAACTGAGGCGGATGAAATCCATTCAGAATTTTTTCTCCTATTTTTCAATTCCTTGGTATGGAACTGCATGACTCAATTATTGCTATTTACTTTTTACTAATTATTTCATATTATTTCTATACTATAATATGATGTATTATTACTGCATGACAATTTTTGTGTTCATTTAACACTTTGGACTGCTACTGGAGCTCTGATACAAAGTTAAAAGTTTTATAGGAACTCATAAAACTTTGTACTTTGTACCTTTACCTTCAGATTTTTCTTCGCTTTAAACTGCATATTGAAATAAAGAATTCAAATTTACCACAGACCTTGTTGAGTTCCTTATTGGTGATTAAGTATGCTAGCATTGATTCAATTTCCTTAATTGCTTGCTTATCAATTGCATTTATTGCATCATTTGCTATGGTGCATACAAATTATTATCTTGGCACATGAGACCACTAATAACCAAAATCCTAATCTCATACTTGGGTAGGCTGAGTTTGAGGTGAGGCAGTAAGGAAAGCCTCTATTTTATGAATGCTATCTTTAGATTTTTGGCCAGGACATATCAGCCAGCGTGGGGCTAGGGTCTTCATTTAATAAAATTTGGAGCTTAGCTTAGAACAAATATGATTTGGTAACTTGGTGATGGCTTCCTGATTCCCCTTTATCCAAGAGGACAGTATATGTTCCAGCTTATATTCGTGGTCAGGCGCCAGTTGGCATCAAAAGGGTCCAACTTATTAGACTTCTGATAGTGAGGTTATTTCCATCCTATTCTTTCTACTACCAGCTTGTCACTGTGCTCATAGGTACCTGGAAGAGTCATGCACTAGATGTTTCCATTCAATATCTTTATTGAGCTAGTTTGGTGGCTTATGCCAAGGCATGTATCAGTACTGAAAGGTTTTGTCTTGATTGATTTATGCCTGTATTGTTCTCTTTCCAATTCAGTTTTTCATTTCAAATACAGTTTTGACATATAAAGCTTCTTATATTTCCCTGTGCAATGACTATAGAGGAGCTTGTTGTTCTTTCTCCTCTTGTCAGGAATAAGTACTGAGCATTTAACAAAGCCCAGTAGGTTTCTTTTCACACTATTGCCGGTTCAGTGGATAGAACTTTCTCTAGTTCAAAGAATTATTATCAGGTACTTGATAGATATCTAAAATAACAGACAGTTATGTATATTTCAAATAGAGGCATTTTTCCTGCCTTTCTTTCTAGTATGCAAGTTCAGTGTACTCTCCCTCACCTCCTTCAGAGATCAGCATACTAAAATGAGGTCACGCTGCCCTAAATGCTAACATGAATAAAACTTCAATTTTGCTTCCTCTTGCTGTTGGTGAAAATGTTTTAGTTTTACCTGTTCTTCTTTCCTTTGAAAGCTATTAATGATTCTGCTGATGTGCAAAAGACGGGTCTGTACTTCCACTGCATCCCAGTTTAGTTATTCACACAAGTATTGTAGAAATATTTTAAAAGGACAGTAGGGACATCTGTGTAGGAAAAAAAAAAATGCATCTTATTGCAATTGTGTTTTAAAGTTAGATGAGTGAAAATTAATTCAGAGTTTCCTTTTTAGATAACTTGATTTTTTTTTTCCATGTTAACAAATAACTAAGATTAGTGAATACAATAGAATTGAGGCAAGGATGTGAAGAGTTAGTAAATCTAAAGGTAATTACAGAAATTTCCTGGAAAGACTTTTATAGGTTCATGTATTTTAGCCGTTCTCCTTGCTACTTTGAGAACATTAATATGCTGCTTAAATACAAAAGAACAGGACTCGTAAGGTATCTTGAAAGGGGAAAATGAATCATAGACTTATAGAATGGTTAGGATTGGAAAAGACCTTAAGATCATCTAATTCCAACCTCCCTGCCATGAGCAGGGACACCTCACACTATATCATGTCACCAAAGGCTTTGTCCAACCTGGCCTTGAACACTGCCAGGGATGGAGCATTTACTAGTTATCTGGGCAGCCTGTTCCAGTGCCTCACCACACTCACAGTAGAGAACAAGTTCTTTATATCTAACCTGAACTTCCCCTGTTTAAACCTATTCCTCCTTGTCCTATTGCTACAGTCCTTGATGAGGAGTCCCTCTGTGGCATCCCTGTAGGCCCCCTTCAGATACTGGAAGGCTGTTATGTGGTTGCCACACAGCCTTCCCTCCTCCAGGCTGAACAGCCACGACTTTCTCAGCCTGTCTTCATATGGGAAGTGCTACAGCCCCTTTATTAACCTCATGGCCCTCCTGTGGGCTTGCTCCAACAGTTCCATGTCCTTTTCATGTTGAGGACACCAGAACTATCCAGTGCATTTTATTCTTCCTGACTATCAGTCCTAGCTCATTCTGTTCATAGGGGTGCTGCAGCAGAAGCCCAGTGGTGGCAGAAGGTCTCTGGGTGTCAGTTTGTAAGCCTCATAAGTTACCCGTGAAAAATTGTATTTGTTGTGGTATTGTTGTTTATCAATATATTAACTCTGAAAAAATTGAAAAATAGAAGAATTGTATTTTTTCTTTTCTGTAATGCTTGATTTCATCTCAAAAATGTAGTTGAAAATGAAGTTTAGGTGGTGTTTAGAACAGTATTGCATTTCTACTTCTCAGCTCCTACTTACTGAAATATAGACACCTTATAATTTGTTTTCTTGTTACTCTTCTGAGCTGCTTGCCTGCAAAACCTGATCTGTAGCTTCACAACAGAGAGTGGGTCTGTAATCAAAAAACTGAGGATTGTATTAGGTCAGCACCAGTAACATATCTTGGCTCAGTTACGTGTGTATTGCGCATAAGATGTCAAAGTGGTCCACAGGGCAAAGAACTGGCTATGTGTCAGAAAAAATGCTTTTGGCTGCTACTACAAGTTTGCTCTATTCTGATCAGCTTCTTACAAAATGTAGCAAGAATAAAGGGAAAAGAATACAGTGCAGTCAATTCTTCATATTTTTTATCAAAAACTGCTTTTTAAGAAATGGCATTATTTTCTAATTTTTTAAAAAAAGTTTATTTAAAATGTCTTGCATTTTGCTTAAGCTGTACTTGAGGTGCTAGCAAAAGACCGTATTCTGAGCATTTTAGGCATGAGATGAAGCTAAATCAAAGAGGTAACATTCTGACTTTTCAATTTTAAGTAGATTATTCTCACAATCAATGTTTATTTCATCAGTAGGCGATAGGGTAGCTAAACATAAAATATTTGTCACACAATGCAATTTTAAAGAGATTTTATTGTATGTGATCTTTTTGTGGAATTGTTTTTTTGGCTGTTCTGATAAATATGTTTTAAAAGTTAGAGAAGATTTAACATACTGTAAGAAAAAAATGGAACATCCTTAATGAGATGGAGGTAGAGTTAGAAATGAGTTGCATCCCTTTCCCTCCTTTAACAAGTTAAAAAAAATTCAAGCAGGAAAAGGGGAAACCTTGTTCTATATTGTGGCAATACCAAATCAAAGACCAGCTTCTGGACTGAGAAAATGAGGCCATACGACCCTATCAGAGATGGGAGGAGGAAAAACCTTTAGAAACATATATCTATTTTGATTTGCTAGAATACAAGCATTAGGGGAAATGTGTTGAAGGAGGTAACCTGTTCTACTTTCTGCTATCCATTCTTCAGAGGATTCAAAGTCTGGGATGCAAAATATTGAAGGAGATTCTAAGGTCATCCTGATCTTAAAAGTTTGTGAGTCAAAGTTGGTATAAAGGTCTTCTACCCCTGTTTAATTATCCAATTTGCAAAACTGCTTTGAGTTCTCAGTACTCAGGCTGATCTTCCAAAACCAACCTCTAACAACTAACTGTCCCAGTTTAACCCCAGCCACACACAGCTGCTTGCTCACTCTACCTGTGGTGTGATGGGGGAAAGAATCAAAAGAGTAAAAGTGAGAAAACTTGTGGATTGAGATAAGCAGGTTAGCAGGTAAAGCAAAAGATGTGTGCAGGCAAGCAGCACAAGGAATTCATTCACCACTTCCCATAGTTAGGTAGATGTTCAGCCATCTCCAGGAAAGCAGGGCTGCATCATGTGTAATAATTATTTGGGAAGGCAAACGCCATCACTCTCAACGTCCCCCTTTCTCCTTATTCCCCTAGCTTTCTATGCTGAGCATGACACTATATGGTCTGGGATATCCCTTAGGTCAGTTGGGGTCAGCTGTCTGGCTCTTCCTCCTCCCAGCAACTTGTCCACCCCTAGCCTACTTGCTAGTGTGGTGGGATGAGGAGCAGAAATGCCCTTTACTCTGTGTAAGTACTGGTGAGCAGTAACTAAAACATTCCTGGATTATCAATGTGATTTCTGGCACAAATGCAAAGCATAGCTCCATACCAGCTACTATGAAAAAATTAACTCTATCCCAGCCAATCCCAGCACACTATTAAATTTACTGAAATAATTTTTCCTGTTCTAAGGAAATTACTGTTCCATGTGTGAACTTCATTATTTGTGCAGTCATAAAAAGCATCTTTCAAATAATAATGCTCTTTTTAAAGTAAACAGCGAAGACAAATGTCTGAAAGCCTGTTCCTGTTAACAGCTTAAAAACACTTCAGAAAAACAGAACCTGTCTGTGGTAATCTGTTTCAGCTACGATTAATGTTGACTGTTAGACTTGCATAACTTTTCAGTAGCTGATACAATTGCAATTCATCAAGACTGTATTAAAACAACAGCAAGTTTCATTTAGAAGCCTGAATTGTAGAAGCGTTGAATGATGTTTCCCCATCTAGTTGCATCTTGGAGAAGCTTAGCATAGTGCTGAAAATAAGCTAGTTTCTGCTATTAATATAAAATAATCTTCAATGCTGAAGAAAAGGATTTCTGAGGAAGGTTAAGATTTTTTTCTGTAATTTAGCTTGTACGTGCAATGAGTTGATACTAGATTGAATACGTAATTTATTTTCATCACATCAGAATTTTCCACTGTGCCAAGTATTTTCTCAGAAAACCTGAACTCTTATATTTGCAAATCAAAATAGAAATAAGCATCTTCATCCATAGGGGAGTGTTTGGGAAGAGAGAGCATTCCAAATCACAAAGCATGTTCAGCCTGGGAATTGTTAATTTTTTTTTGCTTTTCAATTTTGTGCAAGACATTTTAGCAATGGATTCAGGGAGCATAGAGGAAGTATGGAAGCAGCCCCAAAGAATTCTGTTAATATTTTCAAACTTGAATTAATAAGATTTGAGTTCTAACTGGCCAGACATTCCACCGATTCAAAAATTTATAGTATTTTGTGCCTTTGAGCATCAGGCACTTCACTGAGGATGTAAAACCCCAGCTTTTTACAAGCAAGTTTGATTCTTCTAGTCTTCAGTCCTAAGTTCAAGCTAATTATATTGGTTGTGTCTAGAATAAAAGAGAAGACAAGACTTCCTTTATCCTATTTGATCACTTACAGTTATCTGTTTTGTCCTTTTCTCCAACTTTCCTGATCTTGTCAGAAGTTCATGATGAGCTTTTTGGGGAGGCTAATTGTCCATTTTCATGTATTCTGTATGACTCTGAAAATGTGAGTCTCTATGAAAAGCATGTAGTGTTTGCCTTGTTCTTACATCAGAAGAATTTTTTCTTTTGTCTATTTTATGCTTGTTTCCAAAGGCTTAAAATGCAAGCTTTGTTTCTGCAATAATGGCTTAGTGTAGGCTTACATTGTTGATCCCCTCAGTAGATGCAATGTAATCCACTTTAGTACTGTGAATTTTTAAACAATCATCAGCCTTTGCTATTAACCCTTCTATACTAATGGTAATACCCTAGAAGAACTACAAAGGAATTTGGTGCTCAAGCTTAACATAAGACTCAAAGGACACTTAGCGGCATTTACATTCCTTAGTGTAGTCTCAATGAATTGCAGAACTCATGTTGAACTTGATTGGTACTGTATTCAGTATAAACCAGTTAATTGTGAAGTTGATCCTGAAATACAACTTTGCTGGGATTTCTTTGGGCAAATATGAAAAATTCTTTGAAAGGTCCTTCACAATTAAATTTTACTTGAAGACTCTTCTGTCTTGCTTTCATTTGCTATTTAACAAGGTCAGTGGTGTATTTTTTCTCAGTACTTCTTTTTTTCTTTAAACGCAATAGAAATACCTGCTGCAAAAGGATATTCAAGAAGTATTCAGTCATGTTGTTATTTGTCAAGCTATTTGAAGACAATTTCTTTTATAAAACAGAAAAGATACTTAAGCCATTTTTGGTTGGTCCTGTTACATCTTATAGCAGATAAAAAAAATTCTTGATGCTGAGCACTATGTTTGGGGTTTTTTTTTTTTTTTAAATGCCATTTCATTCCTTTTTTTATTTTTTTTTTTTTTTTAATTCTTAGTTTTGCATTCTCCCTCCCCACCTCTGTTCTCATTTATTTGGCTGATCAGCATTCTCAAATACTGGCTTGACCACAGTGCATATTACCTTTACTATGAAAAGAATGTGGATGACTAGATTTTTTGTCTCAGCAATTAGAATTACTACTCTGGGTACCAATAGTGCTACTGCAAAGATCTGTCAAAGTTTATCTGTGCTTTATTGTCTCTCCTTGGAGTATTTTGAATATCTTTTGTGATGCAGTCTTACAGTACCTGAAAACAGCTACATAATTGAGAGGATACACGAGATATGCTAGAAATAAAGCTGCTCCTTTTTTTTTTTCCTCTCCCTCCAGACTGTACCAAAAAAAGACAGTTATTGTGGCGTAATCAAATGGTCAAGGAGTGTGACCCTAAATGTGGGTGTTGTGCATGTTTTGTCTCTTGATGATCTATCCTGTGTCTGAGGTCTGTATGAATTTTGGGTAAAGATTTTTGTGAGTCTAAAGTCTCACAAGCTGTTGCTATATTTGGTGAAGGATGGAGATGGTAGGAATGTTTCTGAAAATTATAGCTAAGGGGTGATAAGTTATGAATTGTTTCTCATTTTTTATGTAATTGCAAACTCTGTCTAAGGGAGACTACAAATGATTATGGTACCTTTCTGCTTTTCTTAAGTCCCATTCTATATTGTAATTCTTAAGAGCAGTTATCCAGAGCTAATAATAGAAGTATTTTAAATTTTATTAGCTTAGCTACAGGGATTCAGTCTGCTGTAGTTTGCTAGTTACTGCTTAGACAGATTACTCTGCTTAGTTGTGATCCCACACAAAGGATTACCTTTTGACAAAATCTGATTATCTGAAAGTTATGATCTGGGGTTGTATAATGTCAAAAATTATTGGATGTTTTAAGAGAAATGGGTAATCCTGGCTGCTTTAGAACATGCTGAAGCTGGCATCTAGATGCAGGATATCCTAAGTTTTGAGTTGAATCCAAGTACAAGAGCAGTAAAATAAGAAACAAAATGCTTGTCTTTGTGAAATTGGTCTCAAAGCATTAAGAAAAGAGTGAGATTTAATGGGATCCAGGGAACCATAAAATTGCTACGCTGCTTGATAGAGACTTCATTTTTTCCTGCTGTCTAAAATTCTTCAGGAGACAACACTTACTTGCAAAATGATCTCATTAAACTGAAACTATCAAGAATGTTTACAAATGGGGGAAAAAATACTACTAAGAAATGCATTCAGTGAAAAATACTGGTTTTAAGAGGAAAGTATCAAATACACTTAAAATAAGAAATAATAGTCTCTGTTGCAACAGTATCCAGTTTATTAGTGCATTGCTGGATATTTTCTCAATATTCAACCGGGATGTTATTCAGAGTGCAATGTTTTTTCTATTAATTGCATTTGAAGACTACTGTATACAGTATGTGAATTTCAGACATAGAATAGACAGAGCAGGCTATACTGGTCAGGCTGATATTGGGGGTGTCACTGCTGTAGCCAGTTTCAATCTACATTTTGTAGAAAGATGAGACAAATTAAGAGAGGGGTCTGGGAGAAATAAATTGGAGCTTTAGTAAAAGCAGTCAATGAAACAAGTTGGAAATAATTAGTTTACAAAAGAGAAGATTCTGTGGTAACAGAGCTTTCAAATATGAAAGCTTAAGGAAAGGCTGGTACTTTCATCAGAAGAGCAAGTAGGAAAGATATATTTGAGTTAAATATGAGAGCAAATGCAGTTGATAGGTGAGATAAGCTGTTTATGAGGAGTGCCCACTCAAGACTACTGAAGGTGGACTTATTTCAGTAGAGCTGAGCTTAGAACAGAAGTTAGGAAAAAAGAGATTTTCTAGAATGTGTAAGATACATTGGGATGTTCCCAAGTTCCTTCCAAATTCTTTATTTCTTAATACTTTTTGTATTTTTATATGTATATTTTTGTATAATATTATATTTATTTTTGTCATACAGCAGGACGCTACTAGAGTAATAATTTCAGATTATTAATTTTAATTATGTGAATATGTATTATCTCTATAGGAAAGAATAAATTTTGGAGGTGTTAGGAAGAATATGGAAGTTTTTAGAGAAAACTGTAAAGAGACCCTTTTCGTTACCACTTAAGAATTACTGTGTTAGAAACATTTACAAAGCTCTTTGCTGCAGATCATATGAATTCAACATGCCTAGTATTTGTCCAGATGGAAACTTAACATGCTTATTGTGAACTGTTCCTACCTGCATGATCCAGAGGTCCATAGACTGGTTGGAAGTGACTGCTGATCTGCAGTGCCCTTTCTTTTTTGCTGAACAAAGCACTAGGAATAAGCAGCAGAGGAATAGGTTGGAAAGTACCTTTAAGATCATTTACTCTAACCATTAACCAAACACTGCCAAGTCCAACCCTAAACCATGTCCCTAAGAGCCACATCTACATGTCTGGTGGTGGAGTTGGTGTAGCAGGTCCAGGGAGGGGCAATGGAGCTGGTGAAGGGTCTTGAGCACAAGTCTTGTGAAGCATGGCTGAGGGAACTGAGGTTGCTTAGCCTGGAGGGGAGAGTAAGGGGAGACCTTACTGCTCCCTACAGCTACCTGAAATGAGGTTGTAGCAAAATGGGTGTTAATCTCTTCTGTCGAGTAACAAGCAATAGTACAAGAAGAAACAGCATCATGTTGCACCAGCAGAGATTTAGATGGGATATTATGAAAAAATTCTTCATTAAAAAAGTTGTCAAGCACTGGAACTGGGAAGCACCTCAGTGTCTGTCCTGTAGCGGGAACACAGTGTTCAAGGTGCGGCCTCTCCAGTACTGAGTACAGGGGGAACGATCACTTCCCTCATACAGTCCAGGGTGCTGTTGATCTTGGCTGCCTGGGCACGAGATGGCTCATGTTCAGCCCACTCTCTGCCAGCACCATCAGCCACTCTTCTCCAGCCCAGCAGCTTTCCAAGCACTCTCCCCGAATCCTGTAGTGTTGCATGGGGTTCCTGTGACCAAGCTGCTGGATCTGGCACTGAGCCTTGTTGAACTTCATACATTTGCCTTGGCTCACTAATCCAGCCTGTCAAGATTCCACTGTAGAACCTCCATGCTCTCAAGCAGATCAACACTCCTGCCCAGCTTGGTGTCATCTGCAGACTTATTGAGGGTTCACTTGATTCCCTCATCCAGATCGTTAATAAAGGTATTAAACAGAAGTGGCCCCAATGCTGAGCCCTGGGGAACACCACTTGTGACTGCTTGCCAACTGGGTTTAACAACTTTCGCCACCAACTTCCTGGGCTTGGCTGTCCAGCCAGTTTTTTACCCAGCGAACACTACATCCCTCCAAGCTATGAGCAGCCAGTCTTTCCAGGAAAATGCTGTGGGAAACTGCGTCAAATCTTTTACTAAAGTCTTGGTAGGCAACATGCACAGCCTTTTCCTCATCCACTAGATGGGTCACCTTGTCATAGAAAAAGATCAGGTTATTCAAGCAGATTAAGTTCTGCTTGGGCTTTGGTCCTCCTAATTTTCTTCCTGCAAAACCACGTAGCATCCTTGTAGTCCTCCTGAGTTGCCTGTCACTTTTTCTAAAGGTCATGAACTTTATTTTTTACCTGAGTTCCAGCCAAAGTTCTCTGGAAGCCAGGCTGGTTGTTTCTCCTGCTGACTCAACATTTGGTCTGCTCATTTAAGATTTCCTTCTTGAAGCATGCACAATACTGTCACCTTGAAGAATATACAGAGTTTAAAAGACTGTGAACCTATGTGATGATGTTGAACCTATTTGAGAGAATAGGAATCATCAGGAGAAGTAAAAGGCTGATGTTTCAGCCTTAGATTTTAGAGCTTTCTCTTTTATTTTCCTCTCAAGCTACTTTTGTTCTCTTCAGTTTTTTAATCTTTCTCCTCTTCCTGTTGTTGCTTCAATCTGCTTAGCTACCATAAGATCTTATCTGCCATCACTCTGCTTCTTTTCATGTTTCACTTTAGAGTAAAGATGCAGTAAATTTAAATTCTATGTATTCTGTGGTGCCACTCTGTTCACTGAGTACAGATTTTTTTTTTTTTTTTTCTTCACATGCCATAGAGATAAATATTCCAGTGGGAAGGACAGAGAACTAAGTTCAAAATAGGTGTCCATCATAACATGCCACTTATTGATAAGAATTTAGCTTGGTTGGGAGTGTTGATGTGCTGCTGGTATTGCACAGTATATCCACCATCTTCATACGAAGTTAAATAACAAATGGACCTGGGAAGATTTCATTAGCTTAAAAAATAAATAATCTACATATCTTACTCAGTACTATAATTTTTTTGTCAAAAGCTGCCAAGTTGCTGGGTTTTTTCACTTGCTGTTCTTTATCTTGGTGTAGGTGAGTGGCATGGAAGACATGGGGGAGGTTGTTGATTTTTGGTAAAGCATAGGATAGTTTTTAGCTTAATTGGTGAAAGTGTCAATACACTGAAAAGTCTTGGGGGGGTTTTGTGCACTTGTTTTTGTTTTTTTTTTTTTTGTTTTTTTTTTTAATATACATACTGTTCAACTTAAAAATATTCTTTTCTGTGTATTTCCTGGGCTAAAATACGGTGTGTTAGCAATATTAATGCATTGAAAACATGATGATTGTAATTAAACTGAAACAGTGAACTTCCCATACCTGTAAAGCAGAAGCCCATTTGAAAGAATGATCATCAGTTCCTATTTTCTGAATTACAGTTATCACAGCAAACTTCTAGTAAAGTTAAAAGTATCATAGTATGATAGAGCAGTTCCTTCACATGGCATGCTGTTTTATACTTTAAAACATTATATTAATTACTACCCTTTCTTCTGGAACAGTGTGATTGTTTCCAGTAATGTCATGTGCCTATTCAAAGCTTCTTGTTTATTGGCAATTGAACAAATTTGGACGAGCCCCAAATTGCTTGGTATTCGTTTTTCATCCAAAAGGAACAGTTTTTGATCACTTCTCTAATCTCAGTCCAAACCAAACCAGCTAATTTTAGACAAAGAATCAGTGCAGCTGATGAAGCAGTGATCTAATATAACAGCAACATGCAGCGCTATAAATGACCGTATCGACCCTTGTTATTCTGTGGATGCGCACAGAAAAGAGAATTAAGTATTCACAAAGAAATAAAATATTACGATAAATTCAGTGTCACATGTGTGTAATTTTTATTCTTAAAGAGAAAATAAATACTAGTAAACTAAGGAATAGCAATATTGCTAGAAGTTCTTTTAGCATTTCCCTATTAATTATTTTAATGTTAAAACTGTCAAGTAGATTTTCTGGGCATGCAAATGATGAGAAGCCTTATCAGATGGGTGGTGTATGTACCTGATACACAACGAAGAGGCAGGCATAAGCATCAAAGGCTTGCCAAAGCTGACTTCCATATTGATATTTTTAAATAGAAATTTAACTCTGTCTACCAAAGATGTGTCACAGAAATAGATGAGAAGAACAAATCTCTTAAATGTGCATGAATTCCTCTATTTGCCATGAGTGAGAGGTCATTTTCAGGGGTAATTATATATGTGGGCCTGAAAAAGGACCATTATTTAGAACACTTTGCTCATTTGCAAATCTTAGAAAATGCTGAAGCTACATTGTGGCTGTTTATTAGAAAGTATAGACATGTATGACAATAACCTATTTAGTGTGCTTTATTCCTCTGATTCATTTCTCTGGTCTACATTTGCCAGTAAACATAAACATGAGGAAAAAAAAAGTGCTAAATACAAAGCTTTGATAATTTTATGAACAATATGATGTTCTTTTGAAAGTTAGATTGCTAGGAATTTATTGCATATGTGAAATACAGGAAAGTTTCATCTACAAATCGGTAGACTGTGTATAATCTTCATTTTTAGACTCTACTGTAGCCTCAAAAAGTAGGAGTGAAACCGTAAAACTAGTAACTTCTGGTGCTAGACAGCAGATTTCCCAAAGAAAGAAATTCAGCCACAACACCACTATAACTATAATAGCTGGATGATTTGGACACCACCCAAAAATGTTTGTGTCTTAATGGCATACCAGAAGAGATGTGTGTTGGTGACTTGTACTTGCATGAGTACTGCTTTGTCAAAGGCAATTTATCTGGAGATACTCGGAATAACTCTCCCTCGCATTGCAAGAATGCAGTCCAGTTTTTCCCCCTCTTTTAAACACAAGTCATTACTATATTATTTGTATTATGCTAGAGATGCCAGTGGTTTGGGGTTTTCTTTCAGAGAAACCCACTTTTCTGAGCACATGGCAACCATACAAGGTGACAGTCCACAATCTCAAGAGCATGCCTATACAATATGGGAAGTAAGAGCTCAGAGAGACATGTTGATTTGTTCAATGTCATGCTGCTTATTCATGCTGGTCAGAAGTACTCACGTTTTTCACAGTTTACTACCCTGATAGTCACTGTGTTGTCGGATTTTCAGGTTGAAAACAATTTATTTGAACTTAAATAAGGCAGATCTGCTGACACAATGAAACTTAAGGGTATGGGGGATGAGGAGGGGGAACTGCAAATGGAAACAATAAAGCTATATAATTAAATTATACACAGTTTGGAAAGTTGAAGGACTACCTTCTCTTCAAGGAGAAAGTTCTTTGGAGGTGGGAATTTGTAGTTTTTTAAGACACCTGGGTGGTATTGATCCACTAGTTAAAAAGGTGTTTCTTCTCAGTATGTGTTTCTTACTCTCTGGAAGCTAAGATGCTTTCTAAGGGTCATTTGTTTTGCTATAGCTGTCATTTTAATCTTTCTTTGGACATGCAGCTTGGAACATGGCTGTGTTCTGAAATTTTGATCCCTGTCCTTGTGAATGCTTCATCTTTTGATATGTTTTGTGAACCAGTGGTGACAGCAGCATCTGTTGGAGGTGGTCTTTATTGCAGTTTGAAGAAAAGTCATTGACTTACAGCAGGTTGGTCAAGTTAGTCTGAAGGTTATCAAACTAAAGTACATGTAGGACCATTTCTTGAGCTAATAGTAATAAGAAACTGGATGTAGTGAGTCTTTAGGTTAAGAAAAAATAAATAAGCAAAAGCATCCAACCAGCTCAGTGAGATTCTGTAGATGTTTGGCTTATTTGAGAACATTGCATTTTAATTGCATAATTTTACAAAGGCCTGATTTTAGGCTCCCACAACTGATATAATCTCAATAGCTGAGTTTGTGGAATGCAAATATTGTTAACACAAAGTGCCCTTAATTATTTTCCTGTATTTTCCTTCTCTTGACTTTATGATCACAGTTGTTACGCGGCTGGTATTTTTGGTTTTGCACTTCTTTTTTATCTTTTTTGTTTCCCAGCTGTAGTGATCAGGGACATGGCTCCGAATCCTTAACTCCACAATTCTTTTTAATTTTTTTATTCTGATTCACTGATTTTTTTTAATCATCTTTTCTTCTGTGATACTGTCCTGGGTTCAGCAGTAGCAGTCGTTTTTCTCCTTCTTAGTACTTGGTACAAGTTTTTGACTTGCAGCCTGGGAACAGCGCTGATAACACTGATGTTTTTAGCTGCTGTTCAGTAATGTTTACTCTAAGTACTTTCTGAGTCTCATGCTCTGCCAGGAAGGAGGAGAATCTGGGAGGAAGCAGAAACAGGACACCTGACCTAAACAAGCCAAAGAGGTATTCCATACCACAGCACGTCATGCTCAGTTACCAGAAGGGAGAGAACACTGCTCGGGTCAGGCTGGGTATCAGTCAGTGGGTGGTGAGCGGTTGTATTCTCTTCCCTTGTTATTTCCCTTGTCATTATTATTATTGGTGGCAGCAGTAGTGGTTTGTGTTATACCTTAGTAACTGGACTGTTTTTATCTCAACCTGTGGGAGTTGTATTCTTTTAATTCTCCTCCCCATCCCTCTGGGAGCTGGGGGAGGAAGGGTGGGGAGTGAGCAAGTGGCTGTGTGGTTTCCGGGTTTCTCACTGGGCTTAAATCACAACGGATACCTCTTGGCCACTTAATCTTTCTTCTCTCTCTTAGTGCTTCTTTTCTTGTATGGAGGAAGCATTTCCTATTCTGAGATTTTGTGTTCTTGGTTTTCTTCTTGGATCTAGCTTTTAGTAAATTTATTCAGGAAATAATTTAACCTAATCTAACCTCCCACTGTGTTTACTTTGAGGCAAAAAAATATGCAGGATCTTCAGGGGAACTCAGGAGAAGACCTGGATTATATCAGTGGGCACATCAGTGCGAGATGAAGAAAGCTAATATATAAAAAATTACTTATTATTAGAATTACTAGAATTTAAAACAGTCCATGAAAAAGTTGTATTTTCCTGTCTGTCACTTAAAGCATGTTTGACTTTAATAGCCGATTAATGCTAATGTTCACATTGGCTATTACAACAATCCAAGAAACTTTAGATTTGCTTAGGTGAAATATGCTTCCAGTGCTACAGGTGGACTATATTATTGCCTTAGATTTTTTTTTACAAGTCTTGGCTGTGTACGTCAAAATGTCCTCAATTTAAAATCAGTGATGCAACCAGTGAATGGGGCTTTCATTCCGTCTGACTGCTCGTGTCTACTGTCATGTTCCCCATCATCACATGCTATTGGCTGGAAAAGATGGGGTGGAAAATGGGCAAAATTATTAGCTTGTTCAGCTAAGCAAACAGCCTCTTTTCTTGTATTGATCACACATTTGTGCTTTCAGGCATTCATCAGCTTCTGGCATGGCTGCCTAGTAGCCCAAGGTAGAGGATAGTAAGCTATTTCTACAAGATGAGCTCTTTGGCAGTTGCCTGGGGTAATAATTTTTGGTGTTCTTGGTTACAATGCATTCCAATTTACAGAGCATATCTGTGCCTTTAAGATGTGTTGAAGTCATAAATGTATAAAACTAATAAACAAACAGTATAAATAAATCTTAAACAATTACATATTGTGATTTGGTGGGGTACCTGTGATGAGGATAGCTGATTTTAGCATCTGTGCTTACCCTACTAATTCTGAATGGTCTTGACTGATTGCTTTCAGAAGTTTCCATTTTCCATATACTGGTTTAAACGTCTTATGGATACCTTCCAAAAGGCTACCATCCAACTTATTCTCTCTGCTTCCCATGGAAACTCCTGACTTTTATAACTTAATACTGCTACATTTTGATTTCTTTTACATAGGCAGATTTCAGTGCTGTATTTCATAGATCATTTTAAAACAACCCATTCAGTGAAGATTTTCTTTGTCAGCCCTTTGTACACTCACATGGCAGATTCTAACATTACTGGTCTCAGAACTGTCATACTTTGATACTAACTCCTGTAGAAAATTAGGACATAAAGTTAGTGCACACTATCTGTTTGGTTTGCAAGGTATAAATGAGGGCTGGGGCACTTCTGTAAAGACAGGTGAGACGGTTGGATTTGTTCAGCCTGGAGAAGAGAAGGCTCTGGGGAGACCTTAAAACAGTTTTCCACTATGTAA
Source organism: Bolborhynchus lineola (assembly GCA_025448015.1). Lineage (NCBI taxonomy): Eukaryota > Metazoa > Chordata > Aves > Psittaciformes > Psittacidae > Bolborhynchus > Bolborhynchus lineola. Next base: position 20,369 of record JAOEHX010064509.1, on the reverse strand, counting down.
AAAGAGGGTCTACAAAAAAGCTGGAGAGGGACTTTACACAAGGCCATGTAGTGACAGGACAAGGGGAAATGGCTTTCAGGTGAAAGAGGGGTAGAGTTAATTAGGTATTAGGAAAAAATTCTTCACTGTGAGGGTGGTGAGGTACTGGAACAGCTTGCCTGGAGAAGTTGTGGTTGCCTCGTCCCTGGAAGTCTTCAAGGCCGAGTTGGACTGGGCCTTGAGGAACCTGGTCTAGTGAAAGGTTTCCCTGCCCTGGCAGGGGAATTGGAACTAGATGATCCTTAAGGTCCCTTCCAGCCCAAACCATTCTATAATTTTTCATCCTATCATTCAAATATAAATTTATAGAGATATATATTTATAGAGATATATATTTATAGAGATATAAATTTAAGACTAAGGTCAAATCCATCTCAACCCTTCTTACAGTCTTTCTACAAATAACAAATTAATACCACATTTATAGTTTTTACTTATAAAGCAGCGCATTCAAAATTTGTTAGTAAATGTCTCTGGTTCATGATTTTGCATTCTTTTCTTACTTCTAAGTCTTTAACTCACCCCTGCCCCCATCAATATACTATCAGTTAAAATTCGTTACTTGCCTTCAGATTTAACATTGTGGACTTTTGTCCAGTTGGTTATTACCTTCTCTTGTTTGGATTTCTTTGTATTTTTAATTTACTTCTTTGCATGAGTTTGGGAAATAAGAAGTGGTCTCATTATTTGTCATTCTTTATTTAGACAGGAATTAACTTCTGTAGAGTAGCAAGTGGATCAAATAAGCTGTTTTCATCCAGATGAAAGTTTAATCTAGCGTAACATTACTGATTGTATTAACTTGACAGGGCTAGTAATTATATTTAGGGAAGGCATATCATTTCGTTCTGCCATGCTGCCATAAAATAAAGGTTTGTTGACATTGCAAAAATTTGGCCCTCTTTGTATTGTAATGTTCTAAAAATAAAGCTGAAGTTTCTAGTGGAATCTGATAACTCTGGTTCATAGCAACTAATGTCACATAGGTTTCTGAAATTATGCCTCTGTGTCAACACCCAGAATTTTCAGGCTTTTCTTCATTTTAATCAAAACCAACTGTGTCACTGTTCTGTACCGTCTCCCTTTTCCAACTAATATTTGGTTTCTGTTGCATGATTTATGAGTACCTGTTGTATTCTTTTGTGTTGATAGTGTTTACGTATCTGGGTTGTCTTAATTTTAGCCTAGCATAATATGTCTTTTGGCTGGTTTGCTCTGTGCTGTCGGTCTCTGTTTCCTGAAATCAAAATGCACAAGGAATTTAGCACCTGTGAAGTGATTCCAGAAGGACGTAACATCAGTAAATCCACCATTTACTCTTGTTGTTACAATAAAGTAATACTTGAGATCAAGAAAAAACCCATACCCACCTATTTAAGTCAGTAGGAGTAATTTAAAAGAATCAGGATTCACTTCTTGTTTAACATACCTAAAGATACAGTTTCTTTTTTCTCATGCAGTTAAAACTTTTTTCTTTGCTCATTTTTGTATTTTCCTTTTTGTAGTCTGTAAGAAAGGATATTTACATTGAAGAGTGTTTTTCTGTTCTGTGAAAGTTCTATTTTATTATAAAATAGAATAAATTTATACAAAGATGAAATGCACTCTAGATTACAAAAGAAGCTTTTCACACAGAGATGTGAATTCAGTAAGCCAAATTGCATTTAGAAGAAAAGAGTTTTATATATATCCCTTAATTCACAAACTTACCACAGGCTCAAAAATCATAAGATAAAACACCTTTTCTTGTGTTTGAGTGCCATGGTGAGTCACAAGTAATTGCTGATGATCTTGTCAAATGGTGATAGATAAGTATCATCTGGAATTATTTTTCAGATGGCAATTTTATTAGTATTTGGTTTGCATGGCACAGTTTTGGTAGTGGGGGCGCTACAGGGATGGCTTCTGTGAGAAGCTGCTAGAACCTTTCCAAATGTCTGATAAAGCCAATGGCAGTCGGCTCCAAGATGGACCCACCGCTGGCCAAGCCTGATCCCATCAGCAATGGCTGTAGAGTGGCTGGGATAACATAGTTAAGAAGAGGAACAGTAACCAAGGAGAGGAGTGAGTATGTGAAAGCAGTGACTCTGCAGATAAGGTCAGCGAAGAAGGAAGAGAAGGAGGTGCCCATGAAGAAAACCATGGTGAGGCAGATGGAGGTCCAAGGTGGAGCAGATATCCGCCTGCAGCTCGGGGAGGACACCACACCAGAGCAGAGGGGTACTGGAAGGAGGCTATGATCCCATGGGAAACATGTGCTGGAGCAGGGTCCTGGCAGGACTTGTGACTCTGTATGGGACCCATGCTGAAGCAGTTCTTGAAGAAATGAAGCCCACAGAAAGGACCCATGTTAGGGAGGTTTGTCAGGGACTGATGAGAAGAACTCTATGCTGAAGAAGGGGGAGAATGTGAGGAGTTCTCCCCCAGATGAGAAAGGAGTGGTAGAAAAAACATTTGATGAACTGACCACAATCCCTGTTCCCTATCTCCCTGCACTGCTGCGGTGGGAGAGGTAGAGATACTGGGAGTAAAGTTGAACCTGGGAAGAATGAAGGGGGGAAGGTTAAATTTTGGTTTTATTTCTCATTATTCTACTCTGATTTGATTGGTAACAAATTAAACAAATTTCCCCAAGTTGAATCTGTTGTGCCTGTGATGGTAATTTCTGAATGAACTCTCTCTGGCCTTACCTTGACCTATGAGCTTTTCATTATATTTTCTCTTTCCTGTGCAGTTGAGGAGGGGAGTGATAGAACAGCTTTGGTGGGCATCTGGAGTCCAGCCAGGGGCAACCCATCACACTGTCTCTCCTAGACCATAAGATTTTTCTTCCCTATATTTGAAAATTTTGATAATTGAAAAACTTGGAAGTAATTAGATTACACAAAAAAAGTTATATAAATAAGGAAAACTTACAGGGCTGACTGATAATATGGGCTAACAGTTAGTGGCAAGCAGATGACTTGTTCTGGGGGAAACTCAGGAAAGAATGCGTGTGTTCTCCAGAGAGCCCCAAGTGACATCTCCAGTGGACAAGGAAGGAGCCTTGAATCTCTTTGCTTAGTGTCCAGATTATTTTTAAATAAACCAGCCTCTTTTGGTAATCATTTTGATGCTTTGACATCTTTAGAAATATGTTCACATTGGTATTTTTTTCTTTTTTGTGTTTTTTGGTTTTCTTTTTTTTTTTTTTTTTTTTTAAATGCCTTCTATTTATATAAGGTTGGACAGCTGGAAGGGGGCACTGAATATTGTGGGGTTAAGATGGTTGAGTTTTTAGCTGTACACCTGAAGAAGCAAATAGATTATAGGATAAACCTGGTGACTAAAACAAAAATATTAATGCTGTAATGACCTGAACCTGACTGATGATCTACATATTTTAAAGAGATTTATAAAATATTCTAATTATGCAATTCATATGAAATATTGCATTTAAGACTCATGTTAATTTTTATCAGATGTGCATTATCAAAAGATAAACATCTGGGATTGCTTCTTTTTCAAAGCCAACAGTATGCGTTGGCAAAATGTTTTAACATTTCTGACCATAACTACTTTTTTTTTAAATACAGTTCATTTTGCATTAATTGTCTTAAATATTAAGATGTGTGCGCACTGTTCTTTCTTTAGCATCTACTTTCAGTGTGTGAAGCAGTC